>JBBYHQ010334575.1:0-13736 GCA_038382645.1 Spergularia azorica
CCTACGCATTTTGTAAGGCCTGTGACAACTGTCAACGAGTAGGTAACATTTCTCAGCGGAATGAGATGCCCCAAACCTCTTTGTTATATTGTGAGATATTTGATGTATGGGGCATTAAATTTATGGGACCGTTCCCAAGTTCCCATGGTCACTTATATATTCTTCTTGCTGTTGATTATGTTTTCAAGTGGGTGAAAGCCATCCCCACTAGGACTGACAACTCTAAAGTGGTTGCAGATTTTCTTAAGCATAACATCTTTTCTAGGTTCGGAATGCCCGGGCTTTGATTAGTGATAAGGGCACCCACTTTTGCAATCGTACAGTCCAGGCTTTGGTGAAGAAGTACGGTGTTACCCACAAGATCTCTACTTCATATCACTCGCAGACGAACGGACAGACTGAGGTGTCCAACAGAGAGATTAAGTCCATCCTACAGAAGATGGTAAATCTGAACCGTAAGGATTGGAGTCTGCGGTTACCTCATGCATTGTGGGCGTATCGTACAGCTTATAAGACTCCCATTGGTATGTCACCGTTCCGTCTTGTGTTTGGTAAGCCGTGTCATCTTCCTGTGGAGATTGAGCACAAGGCTTATTGGGCGGTGAAGGCTTTTAACATGGATATGGATGCAGCGAGGGAGCATAGGAAGCTGCAGTTACAGGAGTTAGAGGAGATTCGACTCGAGTCTTATGAGAACGCTGCGCTGTATAAGGAGAGAACCAAGGCATGGCATGATAAGATGATCATTAGGAAGGACTTTAAGGTTGGTGACAAAGTCCTCCTATTTCAATCTAGCCTTCGGTTATTTCCTGGGAAATTGAGATCCCGCTAGATGGGTCCTTTCGTAGTGACTCAAGTTTTTCCTCATGGGGCGGTGGAAATCCGAAGTCTTGATTCGGATAAGCTCTTCAAGGTAAATGGTCAACGATTAAAGCCCTATTATGAGGGATTTGAGGTACAAACTGTGAAGTCTATGGAGCTTGAAGACCCGATTTACGAGACTTGAACTACGTGAGGAAAATGCGTCGAGCGAACGACATTAAACAAAAGCGCTTCTTAGGAGGCAACCCAAGCCTTGTTCATTCATTTTGTAATTTTTAAAATTTGTTTTGTTTGCTT
Organism: Spergularia azorica; assembly: GCA_038382645.1. Taxonomy (NCBI): domain Eukaryota; kingdom Viridiplantae; phylum Streptophyta; class Magnoliopsida; order Caryophyllales; family Caryophyllaceae; genus Spergularia; species Spergularia azorica. Next base: position 1,120 of record JBBYHQ010334575.1, read on the forward strand.
TTATGTGTGTTTTTGTTTTGTGTAGTAGGTAAAAGAAACGAAAAAGGCAAAGAAGACCAAAGGCACGAGGAGTGGAAGTACAGTCTCTAGAGGGCGGTCCGCGTGCGAGGACGAGCGGACCGCGGAAGTAAAAAAAAAAAAGAAGAGAAAAAGAGACGGGAAGCAGAGGCAAACACGCGGTCCGCGATTTTTGTGACGCGCTCCGCGGTGAGATCGCGGCGCTCCGCGGGTTTTGGAGCGCGGTCCGCGCCCTGGCACGATTCAGGTATGTTTTCTTTTCTTCTTCTCGCCTCTCTCTCTCACTTCACTCTCACCCGACTCCAACCCAGAAAAATCAGAAAATCGCCCCCCTCCCTTTTCTTCCTTCATCTTTAACACCCTCATTTTTCCCCAAATATCACACATTCATCTTACCCATCTCACCATAACATCATACTCATCTTCTTTTCCATCTTTCATCCTCAATAATCAACCCAAAACACCAAAATCAACATAAACCCTAAAAATTTGGGGGTTTTCGCATTTGAAGCAAATTTGTGCAATTGGAAGGTTGGGGGTGACGGTTTTGGTGTATAATTGAAGTGGGTGCTCGTTTTCTTCAACAACTTGGTGCTTAAAGTGGATTTTGGGGGCTTAATTGCTACTAGGAGGTATAATTCCGAATTTCCCAATTTTCTTTTGATTATTATTTGGTGTGTTGTTGATAATCAATAAAAGTATTGTTGTTGTTATTGTGGATTGTGAGTAGCTTTGTGTTGTGGTTGGAGATAGTGTAGCTATTGTTGTCATTGTTGTGAGGTAGCCACCTTGGTAGGTGTTAGTATTGGGGCTTGTTTGAGGGTTGATTGTTGCTCTTTGTTGTGTGGTGGTTTTGGTTGTTGTTTGTTGAGCTTGTCACCATGGTTCATAAGAGACAACGTGGTGATGCCGGGGCTAGTTCATCCACACCCGCACCCATTGTTGATCGCGCTACTCGCGCATATAGGGGCTTACGTACCTTACAGTTAGTGGGAAAAAGATTTGGACTACATTGAGTGGACGTGCTATTAAAACCACCTATTTCTTTGACGTGGATACCCTTAGGCGATTGGGTTTGGATGAGTCTATGCAAAAACTCATGACTAAGATGGTTTTGGGGGATTTATAAGGTAAGGAGGTGGGTACGGTGAAGAGTTGGACTCTAGAGTTTTTATCCACTTTCCAGTTGACTAAGAACAGAGCGGGGGAGCCTTCGGTGAGCTTTAAGCTGAATGATGAGATTTACTGTGTCACATATGATCACTTACGGGCGGCACTTGGTATTGCACCTCCGGATGGTGAGTTTGTGGAGTTAGATGTGGCAGGCTTGACCCAATTCTGGAGGATGTGTGATCATGACATTAGTGGTATGAAGACCACTTGGATTGCTCACCTGGTTGTACGCATGTTAGCTAGGTTTCTTTCCCAGGCATTCTTTGGGCAAGGTGAGGGTACTAACCTTAAGAGGTCGGATTTGCAGTATTTGAGTATGTTTCTTCCGTCTCGGCCGGGTATTCCCGATTGGTTGGTTTTGTTTTTGAAAACTTGTAACAAGGCTCGGGAGAAGGGTGCCGGTGACATTCCCATGGGGGGGATGATATCCTTGATTGCTCGATCGCTCGACATCATTCCCCAGACCTCTTCGGAAGTTGACACTACGCAGTTAGTGATGGGTAAGGAGTGGACGTTTACATTTCGTAAGTTGGTGGAGTGTCACTGTTTGCGCAGTGTGGTCCGGCGTGACGGTTGTTGGCTGTGGAAGTATGGTGAGGAGAACGAGCTAGCTCTGCGATTACCTAGACCTTCCAATTCACCCTTACCCTCAGGTGATTATGCTGGTGATTTTTTTGTTGATGATGAGTTACATGAGGATGGGTATGGTGAAGAGTTAGACCTTGTCGCGGGTGCTGATGATGGAGGTGCCGCAAGGGCTGCTGTATGAGGTCGTAGGAGAGCTGCTCCTAGAGTTGGAGATGTTCCACAGCAGGTTGATGGAGGAGCTGCTCCCTTTAATCCTACGGAGGCTCAGTGGATGGCTGCCCAGGAGCGGATGAGTTTGATGGAGGGTCGTCTGGAGTCCCTCCACACTGATATGCATGCGAGTTTTGCTCGTCAGGAGGGTATGATGAGGCGCATGATGCGGCATTTCCACATTGCTGAGGAGGACCCGAGGGGGCCTCCGGTTCTTGATCGTGCCTTGCAGGTTTGCTAGTCTTTCCCTTTGCTTTCTTTGTTGGTTTTGGTACACATTAGGGACAATGTGTCGCTCAAGCATGGGGGAGATTAGTTATTGTTTTGTAACATATGTATTATGATGTATTTATTTCTCGTTATCGTCAAAAAAAAAAAAAAAAAAAAAACACGAAAAATGGAAAAGAGGAAAAAAGAAGAGAGAAGAAAGTCAGAAAAGAGAGAGGAGCGGAAAAGAAAGTAAGGAAAAGACACGAGAGAAGAAAGTAAGCCGGTGAGTTTGGAAAATTTAACGAGAGGCTAGGTGAAAACCCGAAAGGGCACCTAGGCAAAATGAGTGGAGTGTGCTACTGTTTCTGTACCGGTGTTGCATAGGAAGGGTGTGTTGAAGGTCGTGTCTGGGTAGGTCTCTCTTGGATAGTATAAGGAGGTTCGGTTGGATTGCATAGTGTAGGTGATAGGATAGAAATCCTCGTTCCCTTGGTTGTTTGGGGAAGTTGGTGGCTATACGAGGTAGTCTTTGATCCGTTGGTATTATTCCGGACCTAGGCTCACGAGGGAGTTGTGTGTGAGCGGCATTGGGACATTTAGGGCATTTTTAGGTCCCTTTCCCATTTGGTTTCTCTTTGGTTTTGGATTTGTGAAGCATAAGATAGTTGGGGACCGTCGCGTTGAGGTTACATCTGTGACGGCCCCTAACTAGGAAGACGAAGACCAAATACATAGTAGAGGAGATAGGTATGAATCTTATTCTTCCCGTGCTGCTTGCTAAAAGGCCTTGGAGACATTTTGGTGGTTGTTTGTGATATTCGAGGACGAGTAAAGGTCTTAGCATGGGGGAATTTGATATGCTCGTGTTTGTCGCTATATTTGGCTTGTTTTAATGTTATTTCGGGTTGTAATATTGGTTTTTATGTTGTTATTCTCACGGAATTGATTTATGTAACTTATGTGAGAAAATGGCTATTTAGAGCCGGTTGTTAGAATATGCAATCCCGAGAATGAATGCCAATTTGATGTGAGGTTGCTAGTTGAAGTTTGAAGCTCCGTGCAAGAATATAGGACGTCTAAGGCGCACCGCGGGGGCAAAAGGAGCGGTCCGTGGCGTGATTTGTGAAGGACGCTGAAGACGGGATCAGAGAGAAGAAGGCGGTCCGCGGAAATGAAGGAGCGGTCCGCGGAGATGTTGGCGCGGTCTGCGGTTTGTGCACTGCGGTCCGCGGCCGACTGCGAGATACTTTCCGTATTTTAGTATTTTCCGTATTTTTATTTGTTAGACTATTAATACCTAGGTTTTATGTTTATTTTCACAACTTTTGCACTCAGACTATTTTGACGGCTTGTATTGAAGATTTATGGAGAACTAATCTCCTAACTTGGTTTATTACGGATTGAAGCTGCAATTTATCGTCATATTATGAGACTGCTCTTATCGATTCAATTGTGAGTAATTTTGATTCTCTAGTTTTAATTCCTATATCTCATATTCGTTCTTGCTAAGAGTACTACTAGCTTAGGGCATGTATGATTTAATTGCTTGGAAAAGTAGCAACTTTATCTGTTGAATCGATTGTTGATTCAACGTTAGATAGATTAAAGGCAGAATTGATTTATTACTTGATTAGAACCGAGTGTGTTCTTATTGGTTTTTGTTGTTGATATTCTTAGACCTAATTGCTTCTATTGAAATAGATCTAGACGCGTGATTTAGATTGATTAATAGATAGGGTTATTTAGATACGCTGATTCGTTCTAAATAGCTAGAGAAGAAGAATAGAAATCTTGATTTCGCAACAACGTGCTCACATAGATAGATAAGTGACTTTCTAGGATCAATTGATAAATTGTAGTGGATTGAAGTATAAAGCCAATACTTGTCATTAATTGAATTCAACCTTTGCTTTCATTGCGTTTATATTTGCTTAAGTTACTAATACTCAATCAACCCCCCCCCCCAAATTGGTTACCCAATCGGCGTTACATACATAAACATTAACTGATTCCCTGTGGATACGAACTTGCTTGCCTTACTACATAGTTTTACGATAAGTATTGATTTAATTTGGTGCAACCCACGATAATTGCTTACCAGTACTTGGGCTTGCACTCTCAACCGCACTTAGAACGACTTCCTCATGTGCTCACGCATCAATCCCCTCCTCTTGAAAAGGAATTGCCCTCAATTCCTCAACTTCCTCATCATCAAGGTATGGAGAAAGATCACCAATGTTGAAAGTAGCCGAAACACTATAATCTCCTGGAAGATCAAGCTTATAAGCACTCTCTCCAATGCGTTCAGCCACACGGAATGGACCTTCAGAACGTGGCATGAGCTTGTTCTTCCTTTCGTTTGGAAACCTTGCCTTCCTCAAATACAACCACACAAGATCACCTGCCTTAAATTCAGGTTGCTTTCGATGCTTATTTGCTCGAGCTTTGTACAATGCATTTGCCTTCTCAATTCGAGCACGCACCTGATCATGTAGCTTCTTCATTTGAACTACCCTCTCCTTGGCATCGAGCTAATGATCTCCCGTTTAGGAATAGAAACAAGTTCCAAGGGTAAATAAGGATTGTACCATAAACTGTATCAAATGGTGAATGGCCGGTAGCATAGGTTGGAGACCTATTATAAGAAAACTCCGCATGAGCTAATTTCACAACCCAATCTTTTGTAGTCTTACTAACTAAACCCCGTAGCAATGTACCAAGAGTTCTATTAGTAACCTCCGTTTGTCCATCAGTTTGTGGATGGTGTGAAGTACTAAATAAGAGCTTAGTACCAAGAAGTCTCCACAATGTCTTCCACAAGTAGCTCAAAAACTTGGAATATCGATCACTCACAATTGTCTTTGGCACTCCATCTAGTCTGACCACATCTTTGAAGTACAAATTAGTCACATTAGAAGCATCATCTGTTTTGTGACATGTTATAAAATGCGCCATCTTAGAGAATCGATCCACCACAACCATGATTAAATCATTTCCCCTTTGAGTACGAGGCAATCCCACAATAAAATCCATGCTTACATCATCCCAAGGTTGTGTAGGAACAGGTAGGGGTGTGTACAAGCCTTGATGAAAGGTACTCTTAGCCTTTTGACAAGTTCCACATCTACTAATAACAGTTTGCACATCACTTACCATCTTAGGCCAAAAAAAGTGTTCCTGTAAGACTTCTAATGTTTTGTTGATGCCAAAGTGTCCTGAAAGTCCACCACCATGAACTTCTCTAACCAATAGCTCTCTAGTTGAGCACTTAGGCACACACAATTTGTTTCCCTTAAAAAGAAACCCATCTTGTACCATATATACTCCATTAGCCCCTCCCTTGCAATCTGCATATACTTGGCCAGAATCATCATCATTAGAGTAATAAGACTTGAGTATTTCAAACCCTAAAACCCGTGAACCAAGTGTAGACAACAAAGACCATCGTCTAGATAAGCCATCGGCAACCACATTGCTTTTACCATCCTTGTATTTGGACAAGAATGTAAAAATTGTAAGAATTCAACACACATTCGCTTCTTAATCAACTCGAACGCTTCTTGGGCAGCTTCACTCCACTCAAACGTTCCTTTCTTCATACATTCAGTAATAGGAGCCAAAATAGCAGTAAAATTCTTTATAAACCTCCTATAGAAAGAAGCTAAGCCATGGAAGCTACGAACTTCAGTCAAAGTCTTAGGAATAGGCCAAGAACGAATAGCTTCAACCTTAGACTCATCCATGCTTATTCCCTTGTTAGACACCACATAACCAAGAAAATTAATAGATGGAAGCATAAAATAACACTTTTCCAGCTTACCATATAACTTTTGCTTGAGTAATGTCTCAAATACTTGCTGTAGATGCCGTATATGCTCCTCATTAGTACAACTATACACAAGTATATCATCTAAGTAAACCACCACGAATTTACCAAGAAAAGGCTTAAGCACTTCATTCATCAATCTCATGAACGTGCTTGGGGCGTTGCAAAGTCCAAACGGCATCACTATCCACTCATAGAGACCATGTTTAGTTTTGAAAGCCGTTTTCCATTCATCTCCTTCCCTAATGCGTACTTGATGATAACCACTCCTCAAATCAATTTTAGAAAAGACTTGAGAGCCATGTAACTCATCTAGCATATCATCCAATCGAGGCATAGGAAATCTATACTTGATAGTAATGTTATTAACAGCTCTACTATCAATGCACATATGCCACGTATCTTCTTTCTTTGGCACCAATAGAACCGGAACTGCACACGGGCTCATAGACTCACGCACATAACCTCGTTGCATAAGCTCTTCAATTTGGCGCTCCATCTCCTTAGACTCTTCGGGATTACTCCTATAAGCTGGCTTATTAGGTAATGGTGCTCCCGGAATCAAGTCTATTTGATGTTCAATACCACGCAATGGGGGCAGTCCATGGGGCAGATCATCAGGAAAAATATCCATGTATTTGCTAAGTATTGCTTGACAAGAGGCTTAGCCATCAACATGTATACCATCTCACCTTGCTCAATCTCTCGAACCATAGAAGCTTCATTAATAAACAAGGTAGAGCCTCGAAGTTCATCCATCTTCTCACAATCAATCTCACTAGGTGGCAATGGTTGTAAAGCAAACTTCTTAGAACCTTTGGTCACCACATAGACATTCTTTCGCCCTTTATGATCGACATCTCTATCAAATTGACATGGTCTTCCCAACAATATATGACACACATCCATGGGAATTACATCACACAATATTATCTTTATAGAGATCACCAATAGAGAATGAAACAAGAGCCTGTTTTGTTACCTTAACCATATTGCCTTCCTTAAGCCATCGAAGCTAAGGTTATAAGGCTTAGGGTGCTTTGTTGTAGGAATCTTGAGCTTCTCCACTAAGGTAGTAGCAGTCACATTAGCACACGACCCTCCATCAACAATCAATCGACAGATCTTGTCTTTAACCTTGCACTTGGTGTTAAAAATCAGCTCCCTTTGTAGTTTATCTTCCTTTGGAGCAATCTGAGTATGTAAGGCACGAGTACACCTAAGATTGACACTCTCCGCACTTGCCTTCACATCAAGTATCTCCATGTCATTGCTAGAATCCTCTCTGTTGTCCTCCTCATCAACATCATCCTCGGTTTGAGCGAATTCAATCACCTCTTGTATTGTAAGAACACGACTTGTGGGGCATTCAGCTTGGAAGTGACCATAACCCTTGCACTTATGACATTGCTTCTTGAGCTTGGAATCATATAGAGCAGCCTCCTTATTCCTGTCAAAGATAGTAAGCTTGGTGTTGTCACTCTTCGAGGTCCCAACTTTGCTAGCTTCCTTAGACTGATCCGTCTTGAAAGGTGTGAACTTGGGCGTGAAAGGCTTAGGCTTTGCCGTCCCTTTCTTCCTTTGTAATTGTTTCTCAATCTTGATAGTTGTCTTGCAAGCCTCATCAAAATCAATAACAGCTTGTAGATCTAACCTATCATGAATTTCAGGATCAAGACCACTCATAAACCTAGCAATTTTCTGCTCTTCATCCTCTTCTATATTACATAGCATCAATAATTCTCAAACTCAACAATATAATCTTCGACAGTCAAATTATCTTGTTTAAGAGAGGTGAGACGTTTATACTTATCTTGCTTGTAATCCTTAGGCACAAAACGCTTGGTCATGTGTTTTTTCAACTTCTCCCATGATATTATCTTAACTTTGTCTTTCTTTCCCTTTGCTCCTTCAAATTCTCATACCATAAGCTCGCATGCTTAGTAAGTTTGAGAAAAGCAACCTTGAATCTTTTAGCATCATCTGTAACACCCCGTCTCATCCCCTGAGCCGGAAGTAGTCACCTATGGCAGCTCGCCAGGCTGTGGGCTGACCTCACACACCAACACGGGTCCTTTCGGCGCACTTTGACCTCACTCATGCGCACCCTGGGAAACTTCCCAGGAGGTCACCCATCCTGAAATTGCTCCCAGTCAAGCACGCTTAACTATGGAGTTCTTATCACATGGGCTTCCTAAAAGAAAGTCGACTTTGTTGGTATGAGTAGCACTATCAATCCTTTTAAGCACATCATATGAGCCTTTAATCTCTTAGGAACTTCCTCTGAAATCTGGGGTATTACATTCACCCCCTCTTAAGATCGCAACGTCCTCGTTGTGCGTGGCAGCCAACCATAGTCCAACTCCAAGATCTTTCCCCCGCTAGGCTGCTGACCTTGGCACTCCTGACCATAGGATCAACACGCGGTCCCAGGGTTGCTCTGATACCACTTGTAACACCCCGACTCATCGCCTGAGCCGGAAGTAGTCACTTATGGCAGCTTGCCAGGGTGTGGGCTGACCTCACACACCAACACGGGTCCTTTCGGCGCATTTTGACCTCACTCATGCGCACCTTGGGAAACTTCCCTGGAGGTCACCCATCCTGAAATTGCTCCCAGTCAAGCACGCTTAACTATGGAGTTCTTATCACATGGGCTTCCTAAAAGAAAGTCGACTTTGTTGGTATGAGTAGCACTATCAATCCTTTTAAGCACATCATATGAGCCTTTAATCTCTTAGGAACTTCCTCTGAAATCTGGGGTATTACATCATCATAGTCTTTATAATCAAAAACTCTTTCGGCAGCCCTTACCCAATCTAGGAACACCTCCGGATCATGTTTGTCATTGAACTCTGGAAAGTCCAGCTTCAACCCACGATCATCTTTTTTGCTTGATCTTGGACGTGATTCAACCTCTTCATCATCAGAGTGTGCAATTCGATTGAGTCTGATGACTTTTGAAGCTCTAGCTTTCTTTTCCTCCAAATTGAGGTACATGAGTTCTTGCATCATCTTCTACATGTTGAGCATACCCTCACGCATCTCCTCTAATTCCGTCTTCTTTTCTCCTTCTTTCGACATACTTGCAATCCTAGGAATAACAAACTAAGAAGCTTGTAAAACCTAGCTCTGAGGCCACTTGATACGTTTGTTAGTAGTGAAACAAACAAACAACGAGTTTTGCAGCGGAATTTAACTCTAAAACAAACTAAGATCACAAATCTCTCCTACTTTGTTAACTATACTCGAAATTCGGCTCAATTACAACAACAACTCCTCACAACTTAAGCCTTAAAACGAATCAGGAAACAATAAGAAAGATATGATCAACTTCTAAAGTTACCAACTCTAGAATTGAAATACAATATCAAAGCTTGATTCTAAGTTACCAACTTGTATGAATCTTGCCTATCTATTGGTTGTTCAACACCTAAGTTACCAACTTGAATGTAGAACGAATTGTATGTGAAAACTCACAAAGAAACTGGTTTGCAACCGTGTGTTTATTACTTTCATAAAATCTAAATGTCTATTACAATCTATGTCCCTTTATATAGAAAACACTATAGAAACTGTATTAGACTCTTACCATAAGAAAGACTCTCTAAAACTTACTCAAAACCCACTACTTTCCTTATATGACTCCTATTGAGTTAAGGAAACTTATTAACTGAAAGCTGTAAATTCTAATTAGGAAAATAACACTACAAGACTCTCCTAAAGTCTCTTAGACACATCACACGGCTTTGCTAAGGACCATGCACGAATTGGACTACTCTTTAGCCCATGAGATCATAGTCACGGTGGAGCTGAATTGATTCCAATGAACAATGTACTTGGGCTTGCACTTGCAACCGGACTAAGAAGGACTTCCTCATGTGCTCCTGCATCAAGGAGTAAAGGGTTTTAAAATTTAGATGCTTCTTGTGATCTTTCTACAGGTTCTGATGGCCAGAACAAGGCTGCGTGCCGTCAGTGAGGTGGATTCCACCACCATTTCCATGTTTCCAAGGGTGGTGATCGAAGAGGATGCTGCAACAGAACCTACTAGTTATGAGATTACTCCAGCCGAGGTTGAAGAATCACATAGAAGTCCTAATCAGCAAGACCAGACTTCTGAGATTCTAAACGTGTATCAATGAAGTCTGTCAGGTTCATAGAGGAGATTGAGGGTCCCAAAGTTTGTGGCCAGAATTGCTATGTTGAGGATATGGTTGTATGCATTACACGTAGCCGATGGGATTGAGCCACATAAACCTTTATCCTATAGAGAAGCAGTTACAAGTAGTGAGTCTGTGCAATGGGTTGCTGCTATGGGTGAAGAGATGGAATCACTTCATAAGAATGGGACGTGGCAGCTTGCACCTGCACCGAAGGGGAGGAAGCTAACTGGTTGTAAGTGGGTGTTCAAGAGGAAAGAGGGAACTTCAGAGGCTGAGCCGATCAGATATAAGGTAAGGCTAGTTGCTAAAGGGTTCAATCAGGTAGAGGGCGTTCATAATGTAGAGATTTTCTCTCTAGTAGTTCAACATACTTCTATTCGTGCGTTACTTGCAGTAGTGGCGCATTTTGATCTTGAATTGGAGCAGCTAGATGTCAAAGCAGCTCCTGCATGGAGAGTTGGATGAGGATATCGTGATGAAGCAGCCTGAGGGGTTCAAAATTTCGAGGAAGGAACTCTATGCTTGCAAGTTGAAGAAGTCATTGTATGTACTTAAGAAATCTCCCAGACAAGGGTACAAAAGATTTGAACTTTCATGGTTGGGCATGGGTATGATAGAAACCCATATGATTGTTGTGGTTACCACAACAAACTTGTAGATGGGTCGATGGTCTACTTATTGTTATATGTAGATGGTATGCTAATTGCTGGAAAATGTAAATTTGATGTTGAGAAGTTGAAGGATTTACTCAGTTCACAGTTCGATATGAAGGATCTAGGAGCTGCAAAGAAGATTTTGGGTATGGAGATTTTTCGGGATCGCCCAAACAAGTAGTTTTTTTTTATCATAGAAGAGCTATATTGAAAAGATACTTGGCCGTTTTTGGATGGCACAAGCAACGCTTTTAAATACTCCATTCGTCGTTGGTAAGCTTGCTATTTCTTGTGCACCTCAAACTGAAGCTGAGAAATCATACATGTCAAATGTCCCGATGCTAGTGTTGTTGGTATGTACTTTAATGTAGTGTGCACTCGGCCGGATATTGCACATGGTGTGAGTGTTAGTAGGTTTATGGCTCAACCTAGCAAAGAGCACTAGGTAGCCGTATAGAGGATTTTCCGCTATTTAGAGGGAACAACAGACATTGGCCTAATCTATGGGAATGATACAGATTGCTTGATTGCAGGATATTCGAATTTCGATTATGTTGCGGATGTAGATAGCAAAAGGTCCGTGACTGGATATGTGTTCACACTTGGTGGTTCGGTTGTCAGTTGGAAGTCTACACTTCAATCGTCTGTGACTTTGCCATCCATGGAGGCGGAGTACATGGCTTTGACAACATATGCTAAAGAGGCGATTGGGTTGAAGGGCCTTGTGAGTATGCTTGGTATGCATCATGATAGAGCCACTGCACGGTGTTATGTGATGGCTTGAGTGCTATTTGCTTAGCTAAAGATGAGGTGCATCGTGATAGAACCAAACACATTGATGTAAGGTATCACTTCTTGCGTAGTGAGAAGAGGATTAAGGTGAAGAAGGTGGGAATAACTGAAAATCTTGCGGTTTTCTTCACGAAGCCAGTTCCATTCAATAAGTTCAAACATTGCTTGGACTGTTGAACATAGATAGGTACGTCGAGTCCCTTCGGGGTTTTGAGCTCAAGGTAGAATTTTGAGCGACCTTTGTCCGGGTTTAGAGGACTGGAGACCCAGTCCAGGGTATATTGGACGAAGACCCAATCCAAGGTATATCGGAGTTGATTAGATTAGATGATGAATCTAAAAGTTCGAGCTTGGTGCTCAAGAGCTAGAACTTGATTTGGTACTCTTGAGAGAATTTTTTCACAGGGGGAGTGGTCGGGTTGATTTGAGGGACATTTGCTAAGCACGTGCTCAAGTCAAGGTAGAGAATCATTGAGAAATGTGCCTTGGCATGGTTTCGTGGTGGATACAATGGATATGGGCCTAGCACACGAAATGGGCAACAAGAGAAGCACGTCACTAGGTGGTAGAAAACTATCATGGAACGACCGCTCATGCCATAAGCTCAACGGCTGTCCGCCGGACTGAAGGCGCGGTCCACAGTGGCAGACACGCGGCCCGCGATTAATTGGAGGCGGAGTGCGGACGACCTCGTCCGTGGTTTCACGGATCTGGGCACAAGGCTGAAGGCGGCCAGTGGAGGTGGCAGACGCGGTCCGCTAGCGATCAGGAGTGCCCGCGTGAAGACCCGTGTTGCAGTTGTGTGCGAGAAGTGGGTAGGTTGATTTCGACTAGCTTTTATTTAACTTCCTCATTTAATTTCTTTTAACTAATTAGGTCTTTATTTGTGGGAGTTATGACAAGTTAATAAGTCGTTATTATTAGTCAAATTACCACTATTCCTACTAAATTAGCTAGGGTAAGTGGGTATCGTATCCACAA
>JBBYHQ010334675.1:0-13719 GCA_038382645.1 Spergularia azorica
CTCTGGATACGATTGAGAGTTTTATAGCCTTCAAAAGCAGCTTGGGCAAAATCATCCAATTCTCTAATCTCTATCTGTAAACAGGTAAGTCGCTATGAGAATCTGCCACATACTGAGCGAAAATGTGAAAAATTATTCTTAGAACATTCACTAGAGAAAAACAGAAGTGAGAGGACAGAGTACACAGGGCAGGCAATAGAAACTTGCATACAATGAAACGTATAATTCCTTACATTTAAACAAGAAAAGAGCACATATCTGAGCTCAAACAGATAACTGGTAATTCTTAACAACGTTGCTTTGGTTGTTTATAATCAGAAAGCTTAAAATGATTGAAGCTTTAGCTAGTTCATAGTGACACTTAACTTTTGCTATAATGTAGGAGCATAAAGTATTTACCCACTAGATAAATAAGGATAACGGCGCATAAACAGCCTCCAAACTTAGTCAAAAGGAAGTGCCCAGCACAAGTCTTTAGTTATATTGTACAATTGTACCGACTGTTCAGTAATATATTTTGGGGCAAAAGAAGGTAGCCCATAGCACTTTCTAAGAATTCTAACACAGTATAACGGAGACCACAAATTACTAGAGTTCCAACATAGAAATAGGCTTCCAAGATGTTCTCTGAGACTGACTATACATGAAATCCCAGAGCGTTTATAGCTTAGTAATTAATAATATTCCACAATTCAAGGCCTACTTATAGAGCTTACCAATGGTCTTTTTGGCAGTACTCTAAGCGATAAGGTAAAATGACAATGCTTATAACCTGCTTTGTCTTGCAATCTTGTTGCTACCTTATTCAATTTATCAAAATTTGCTCTTTAACACTGTTTCTAAATCATTTTCAGGTGAGAATAGCAATCGTCAAGGAATGATTGCTGACTGCCTTGTTACTATTTAGATTAAACCGATTCTTTCCCCTAAAAGAGTATTCATTTACAGTCTACCAAGAAACAATTTCAAAAATGGAAGGAGATATGACGAGAAATTATACTAGGGATCAACATAATACCAGTTTCTCCCCAGGTTGCATCGGAGCAGTAGGTGTTGGGGGAATGATGACTTCTTCATACCCTTTAAAATGTTTCCTAACTGTTCCTTGTGGCAGTGAAGATATGCCTAATTCTGAACCTGGTCCACTTCCAATGACATTATCAAAGAGATTTTTCCTCTCACTTGCTTCAAGTAATGATGAAAACGTTGCACCAGAGAACTCATCTTCAATCCCGTTATCAATTCCACGTCTGTGGCGTTTTTCCTCTTTGCGTCTAAGTTTGTCAATCTGCCGCCCGGACTCGGTTTGAACAGTAACCTACAATATTCAATATTGAGGTAGTTGAACAATAGAAAATCCCAGGTAACGTAGAATACCAAATGATTCGAAAGAACCAATAAACAAAAGAAACAAAACAGCAGAAAACCTGAGTCCCATAGCTGGGCATACGGGGTTGAGCATTCAACGGGGATTTATCAGATCGCAGTACCAGGAAACCGTGACGAATAGCTTCAACAAGATCTTTCCTATGCTGTACAATTTAAAGACAGATTAAAATGACAAAAGATCAACTCCTCAGCTATACGGACGCGTCCAGAACTTAAACCAGTCACCCCAAAATCAATTCACCATCCAATTATACAACAATGAAGCCTAAGTCCCAAGATTTGCACAGATATCTATACTCAGTATCCAATGTAGGATGTACTTTCAAGAATTATGTGATATGCCTGCTTATTTTCCACAAATTTACATTTAAATTATTCCTTGTACACCAAGATCCACAATCTCAGTTCCAAAAGATTAAGTTTGATTTCATAAAAAGAGCAACATTAAAGTGAAACACAACAACAGGAATGAACCAAATAATGCATGCAGGGCAAAGAAGAATGCAACCAGGACCATAAAGCTTTTGTATCTCACCGAAATAAGCTCTTGTACGGTTTCAAAGGCACCATCCCCGACAAGGTCAAGCAAATCACCAGCAATCTACAGCATAGTGAAATTACCAGTCACTCCAGGATGCTACAAAGGATGACAACTTATCTGGAGACTATTAATAAACAGAAACTTAAGTACCTCTTCACCAGGCTTATCAGAATTCAGAACCCGACAAATTGTCATGGCCAGTTCATCTCGTGTAAGCTGCGAGACACTTCCTTGTACGATGAGATCACATGAGTCTCTCAGCCAATTTAGATCATACTGAATCCTATCTGCAGCAGAAAATGATACTGCAGGCTGATCGATGTAAGGTGAAGTTGAAGGAACATAATCCTCCGCTACCAAGGTGTCCTCATTTTCAACAGATATATTCGCCAGAAACCGTGAAGGAGGTCTAAAATCAAGATTAATTCCAAACTCTATGTCATCGTCACTCCGGGTCTCATCTATATGGATAACTGTATGATCTTTAGGCTGTGTACCATAAAGTTTTTGTGCCAAGACCATTACTTTCTGTAAATTACCATCAGCAACATTATGTCCAAGTAAATTTTGCAATTCTGACCTGCAGTTACAAGTTAAAATTATCATCACCATATTTAGTGAATGGGGCAACTGTTAGCCCTGTATTAGACAAGATCACTAATCTTACATGAGTAAATCCATTCAAGGTGACCTATGTCTGAGAAAAAAGACAAAAGGAGAAAAGACAAGCTAGCGATAGTGTTAAATCCATCCACGATTACCAAGGTCCACACACGACACCACATCCAGTTTATAATCTTCGCTCCTTCCCATCTCTACCCAGATACAAGAAGGAACTAAAAACCCTATGATGTGAAAGAGAGAAACGAATAGCTATAACACGACGGCCTGCTTCTATCATCTTCAAACTTCAAATTTTTAGGCCTCCCTTTCACCAAGACTTTAACAGATACGAGTTAAAAAAAAAAACTTTTCTCCCTAATCTAAACAATCATATCATCTGATTATGTGATCTCCTTTCGAATAGCACTTGGCCTCAAAGTTCATTTCTGTCTACCATATTCGCCTTACTACTGTAATTGAAAAGAAGCAATGGCATAACAAAATCGTTAAGGGAGAAAAACTAACTAAATGGTCTAGAAACATTCATCAATCTAAGTTATCGAAATTACTGAACACGATTATGGCCACGATTTCCCAATATCAAACTCCACACACAAAATACAATGAAAGATAGAGAATTGAAGAGCAAGAACAAAAGCTATACTTTTTTCCGGCAATAATCGTTCTTCTATCTTGTTCCTCCTCACCAATGTCACTGAAGAGACGATACACCGCCAATGCCACTTCATGAAGCTCTTCCGACACTGGCTCCCCACCTATCAGCTCCACCACCGCGCCGATAAACTGCTTGTATATCTGCCGCACTTCGGCAGATGCTACAGCCAAACACCAATTCCATACACATCACAAAACTTCAATTACAAAATTCAATCCAAATGACATCACTTGATCCTTAAAACTACGATTATCACACAGAATTCGATCAATTAAAAAATAATTATAAATAATCATAGCTTACTTCCAACAACATATTCCGCCCTAATTTCTGATCAAACACACCAAACTTCAATCAAATGAACAAAAATAAGGAGGCTAAAATTACCTTGTTCCCAATTATACACAAGTTTTCGCGCCAATTCCGATTCATCGAGAGATTTCGCATGACTATAAAATCAAAAAAAGAAAAGAAACGAAGCTCAGTGATGTAAGTTGTTGTGACAACGGTAGAGCGTGAAATTGAAGGGGGGAAAAAACAGTGGAAGCGTACCTGGGAAGATTGAGGTTGCGGAGGAGAGTTTGACGGTGGAGATAAGCGGCGTCGATGTCGAAGGGTTTACGGAGAGAGTTGGTCAGGCGTGGGAGTTGAAGAACCACCATTGTTTCACTACTCCGTCAGGTATTTTCCGAGTTTGGGGAAAAAATGATGAAAATTGAGGCTCACGCTTTATACAATGCCTTGGTTTTGGGCCGTTTTTGGTTTGGACCGTAATCATCTGTCTGACTGGTTTTGGTTTCGGACATATCGTGGGTTGAGTCGATAGGTCATATACTCATATCATATAGGAGACCATCTTCTTAAACTAGAACCTAGGAGTCTAGGACGGATACTAGCCCTGATCGAAACTCGTTAGGCCTCGTTTGGTTCAATAACTGGTATTGGGTTGACAAATTATTTCTACGTGTAACAATTCTTTTACCATTTGATTGTATCAATCTCATCCCGGACGGGAGGGAGAGGATTTGGAACCCTTATTCAAGGTGGGTTTATTAACACGTTAGGAATGGGTTCGTAGAGGTCAAAATATGCAACCAAACACAAGGTCTCAGGTTGCCGGAAACAAACTTACTCCATCCCTATGCGACCTAAACGTGGCCTTAGTCTTAACCTTTTATTAGACCATAAAAATGTAGGAACAAAGACCATGTTGAATTAAGGCTAATACAATTATTGACTGAATCGAATGATTCGACGCATTAAGCTTTGGCCATGTTATGAGATCATTAGCAAAGGAAGAACTATGAATTGGGGTTATTGTCATGCCCTGTCATTCTTCACCAACCTCGAAAATATAAGTGTTTAATGTCACACTGGAATACCTTAAGACTATATGAGATATTAGCTAGGTAAGGAACATACATCAATTAGTAAAAGAGCGAAGGCTGTAATTTTTTGACACTAAACCAATCCCGTTAATATATTCATTCTAATCGTGGACAACTAAATGTGTCGAGATATCTCAATGCTAACCCAATAAGTTTGTGTCCTTTTCGTGTTGTGCTATCATATTGGTGTACATTTTTTTCGTTTTAATGTGAACTTGTGTTAAATGAGCTAAGTCGTATAATCTACTTGAGTGAAATCTTAACATTAACCTAACCCATTTTTTGTATTAGCCGTGTTTGCACATTTAATTAGAAGATGCTAAAATACGGCAATGCAAAACCCATTGAACTCGTGTTAGGTTCATCTAGTGTTGTGTTACATTATCGTGTCAACTTTCATCAACATATAAGTATACTCCATCCACCTCCTATAAACATCCCAAAAATATTTCATTTGAATATCTCTCACATATTTAAATGAAATGAAAAGTTAATTCAAAATGTGTACTCTCACATATTCAAATAAAATAGGAGGTGGATGGAATATACTTATATACGTTGATGCCCCTCAAAAAAATAAAAATAAAATAGAGTAATCCTTACAAAAATTGTCCACAACTTACGTACTACATTTCTTTCTTAACTTCTTACTTACTCCGTATTAGTGTAATAAGTCTATCATTTGTTGCCTCAATCTAAGATTTCTCTATCCCTAAAGAAATGACCGTTGCAAATTGGCAAGAACATGGAAACAAAAAGTACAAACACAGGCAAGGTCACAACAAAACCTTGCAAGCCGACACATATGAACTTGGGAAGGGGCCACACTCCTCCCACCTTCATTTCCCACCGTTTTGTGCTGTCACGTACCTTTCCAAATCCCTTGCTACAATTAACATTTTCTAATCACGTAGTAATAGTTCTACATTTTCACTTTACATTAAAAACAAATAAATGTATAGTATAGTATACTCTACTTTAATGATTTATCGTCCTTGAAATATACCCCCACATCCCCTGAAGGCTGAAGCGCAATAAGCTCAAAACCCCATAATACTCCCAGATACTCTCATATACTCTGCACCATATCTCTCCTTTCTCTCTCACTCTCTCCCAATATTTTCAGCAGTACTACTCAACCGACTTTCTGACCCCTTTTCTTCCTTACTACTAAACCCACAAACCTTAGCTTCTTTTATTCACAAAAAAAATTAAAGAGAAATATGAATATGGGTATATTTCAGGTTGTTCTTGGCTTGTTAATCTTAGCCATGGTTCCTCACTCAAGTAAGTTTTTTTTTTTTTTTTTTATCTTTTTATTATGCACTCCATATTTTTTTGAGCTTGATTATTTTGGTTCTCTTCATTTTCTTGTGTACATTATCTCATGTCGTCAAACTCTTCATTATGTTTGTGTTTTATTGTTTTTGGTACTCTTGATTTTGTGTTATTTTTTGGTAAATATCTTTTATGAATCTATTATCATGCTTCATTTCTTTGGAGTACTATTTTTTTGTGTTTTTACTTCAGTGGGTGCTAATATTTTTTATTTTTTTCTTTTTAATCTTATTTTTGGGGTAAGTGGCTGGTTTTTATTAGGCACTTTTTTCTTCTTCTTTGAATTAGGGACTTGGGATAGGGAAATCAGGCCATTAATTTTTGTTTTAGTATTTTTTTTCCTTTAAATTGGGTATATTCCTTCTTTTTATAAATTCCTTATATTTTCTTGTTGTTGTAGGAACCTTTTTTACTAGGTGCTAATGCTATCCAACCATCTTAGTAATTTTTTTTGTTGTTAAATTACTTTTTCCCCCTTTTGTTCAGTCAAATTGGCATACTTGTCTAATTCTCTTGGAGCAAATTTGTGGTTTACCCTTTAATTCTACCTCCCTAATTAGCATGGATTGAGTGCCCCCGACATAACGGTTCATATTAGTCGACCTCAAATCATTTCACAAGTAAAGCGAACATTTTTCGTAGTTGTAACTTGTATGGAACTAGCTAACAACTAAACCACATAAATGGCTAAATCCAACTCTAAGATTTAATTTTTTTTTAATAGCACTGCAAAATACACCTTCCAAATGAAGTATTACACTCAAAATTAACTGTTCTTTTCTACTTCTAATATCTAAAACATGGAGTATGATTATGTTCTCTAATTAGCATGGATTGAGTGCCTCCGACACAACGGTCCGTATTAGTCGACCCCAAATCATTTCACTAGTAAAGCGAACATTTTTGTAGTAGTATGGAACTAGCTAACAACTGAACCACCTAAATTCAACACAAAGATTTGATCTTTTTTAATAGCACTGCAAGATACATCTTTCCAAATGAAGTATTACACTCAAAAGTTAGCTGTTTTTACTACTTTTACAACATGGGAAAATGATTATTTATGATTTTACTGACAAAATGAGAATGAAAATGTTTGTGCAGGTGCAACATTCTGTGTGTGTAAGCCTGGCCTGCAATCTGCAGCATACCAGAAAGCAATAGACTATGCTTGTGGAGCAGGGGCAGATTGTAGCCCTATCAGACCAAATGGGCAGTGTTACAACCCTAACTCCATTCAAGAACACTGCTCTTATGCTGCCAACAGCTATTACCAGAAGAACGCTGCGAAAGGCGCCACCTGCGACTTCCAAGGCACTGCCACCCCCTCTAGTTCCGACCCCAGTACGTTACCAATCTAACATCTCATCTCGATTTCGACTAATTAGTAGAACTGCTTCTTTAGTTTTGATGTTAACTAATGGTATAGCTGGAACTAGACTGTATTTATGCTAGAACGTGTCGTTTTATAATTGGTGGATTATCGAGTTTGTAAGCTGACACATGTGGTAAATCTTATTTCTCTCCTTGTGTTTGATTTGATTAATTTTGCAGGTAGTGGAGGCTGCTCATTCTCTGCGAGCTCTGGAAGCTCTGGGTATGTCTTCAACACGAAAATTTAGTTTCTTAGTGTCATGTTCCAAGTTAGCAGATTCCATATGCAGAGATGGTTTATTGCAAAGCATGTGTGAATATACTTAAAGTGCTGATATAGATCTCAAACTTATTCTAATGAAATGGTTAGAAGTCTCAGTTTCAATTTTCATGAGAAGTTATTTTAGAGAATGTTGATTCAATTGCTGGATTTTTTCCGATGTAGTCCACTCTTTGTGGACAACATATCGGGTATATGGAGTCGAGGAATTGAATGATTTGTCGATAAACATTTGGGTTGTGACTTGTGAATAATTGCCTAATCTCAAGTCATGATCTTTTTGGTAATGCCTCATCTTATTATGAAGGTGACTGAGTAGTTCCGTGCCATGATCTTCTGTTTTAAGGAAATAGGAAAGTGTCGTTTTCGATGTTCACATCTCCTTTTGCTACCCCGGTGCATGTTTGTTAATTCCATCCCTGGGTGCTTGAATTAGGCATTTAGGCACTGTTATTAGATTCTCATCAACCTCTTCTTTGAAGTCCGTGGTCCATCCAACGTTGTATTGAGGTCATCCAATTATAGAATTGTTTGCTTTTTTGCTTTACTGTGTTTTCAATTGTAAAGTAGCATGAATTGATTTTAAGATCAAAGTTCAATCTTTTGCTTTTCAACTCTCACCTAAAACCTCCGAACTAAGGTTCATAACACAAAATTTGGAATTGAAGTCTTGAGGTCGAAGGTCCATGTTCAAATGTTCCTGTTTTTTTTTTTTTTTTTTTTTTTAAATACAGACGGTAGTTGTTGGCGTGTTGGCTTTGTGGTCGGAGCATCGCCTTCAAACCTCGCAGTATCTTGTTTGAATCCTCTTCGCCTCATAGAGGTATTCACGTAATTTGGCCACGAAAACCACGATCGGTAGTATTGTGTTTTTTTAGGGTGGGAATGATTGATGTTGATTCATTAGAGGCTAAGGTTAAAGTAAAGAGACCACTTTTGCATGTTATGAGACCTTTGCCTAAAGTTAACTTTTTCCTGTTTATGGTGGTGGAAAGAAGGAACATCTTTGTCACTGTGACCTTCATTTTGACAGCAATCCTTTCTAATCTTATCTCATCTTATGGTAAATTATTTGGTGAACCGTAAAAGATATCTCAATCAGACCGCTTTACTTTTTCACATTAGGCAATCAGAATCACACAGTTTTGTCATGTAGTCTCATGTCCATCTTGTATGATTGTGTTTTTTGACTCATCTATTAGCTCCCTATTTTTAAGGCTAGACTGCCACGTATCTGGCACTTTTTTAAAGGATGATGATATTTTCTTTATGTAGGAGTTAATAGTGCTTTGCTATGTGTCCCTTGTGTATTGGAGGTCCTTCGGTCTTTCTTCTAAGGACTGTCTAGGGTGGAGTTCTCGAACTTTCCGGAAACCCGCCTAGCTCCTTTCTCTCCTCTCAGAAAATAAAATAAAAAATGTGTCCCTTATGTATTGGTTGATCTCGACCCTTCGGTAGCACTCTTATATTCATGTCCTTGAATTAAGACGGCCCGTCTTATATGGTCAAAATTTGTGGAAAGGAGAGATTGAGTGAATCCACCAAAACAGTTGTGTAAACTCTAAACTAGTAATCAGCCTTTCACATGGATGATTTAAAGTAGCTTATTATTCAAATAGGACCATTACAGCACTTTGTTAGTTAATTCATTATCCGAGATTAGTCATTTTTATTTTAATATGTGTCCTAGTTTTCTCTGGATGTTTTCGCGTCTCTAGTCTGTCAAGTTCCCATCTGTCGTAAAATCTAGTACATGTTTCTTTCAGGGCTCTTGAATGTTTTAATTCTCTCGATTATGATATTTGATGGTAATGTTAGCTTTGTAAGTATTTTTGTTTTCTAAAGGTGCTAAATGCTAAGGTTACCAAGTGTTAGGTGTAATCGATAAGAAATAGATCAATATGTGCTAAACCACGACCACAAGTGAACAGACTTTGGTGACATTAACATATTAGTCCTGAAAGCAAGTTTTGGTGTGACAAATAAGACGCCGATGTGATGCCAGGGTAGCCTTTTTGCACCTTAGAATTTTGTCCTAAACTTTATTCTTGTCACACATGTGTTTGAGCATGTGGGTGGTCTTTACTTCATACTTTTTGTAGTTGGATCCTATTTGTTCTGTTTTGGAGTTTTCTAAAGGATTGGAATGAGAATCTAGCTTATGAGTTATGCTTTCCACTTTCACAATCGTACTCAAATTTCGCAACCCGGCCAAAATTATGGCATTCACAAGGTTCTTTTTCTGGACAAGGTTATGGTAATTGAGAAATGACAAGGGATTGAAGTGAATGATCAACCTCTGAGCTGATTTGCGCTATCGAAATGAAATAGAAGTTTTAAACTAATTCATGAGCCCTGCTTGACCTTCTTGTAGTTTTTTAGCTGCCGACTTTGTTATATCACAGTATCAGATCATGTGTTGAATTTTTGTGGAATCCCACATGTTTATTATGGTGATTTTCGGTATGATTATTACTTGGCTTATCAATTTGTTACTGTGATGCAGTTCTATCAGCACCGGTACCACTTCTCCTGGTACTTCTCCTGTCACAACTGTACCAACAACATCCCCCACCACACCGACCTCTACTCCTGTGTCTGGCGGTGGTGCCACAGTCCCCGTAACTCCAGTGTCTGGCGCTGGCACCCCTACATACGGCACTGGTACAGGTACAGGTACAGGTACTGGCACCGGCACTGGCAGCCCTACATCTGGCACTGGCACTGGTATGGGTACTGGTACTAATCCAACTACCACTTCCCCTTACGGTACCACCCCAAATGTGGGCAACCCAACCACCGGCACTGGGGTCCTTGGAGGAGGAGGGCTTGGTATGGGTCCTACTGGATCAAACCTGGATGACAACCATGGAATCAAGCTGGCGAGCATCAGCATATGGTCGGTTCTTGTTGCTCTAATGGTCACAGGTATCATGTCTATGTGAGATTGAGGATCGGCTGTTTAAAGTAGCTAACGCTTGTACGGATGGGATGCTGAAGGTTTTCACTGGTGTCACACGGGTATAATTCGAGCAGCATGTTGATTGGCGCTACTACTAGTTTCGATTAAGCATATAGTAGCTAGGGATATTTTTGTCATCCGTTGCATATTAAGAACAGTATGAACTTCGGAAGGTATTTTTCGACTTGCCAATTTTAGGAGATGCTCAATCTCTTTCTGTATGTTATTGGTTCTGTTCTATCTATGTATATCCAGATTTAGCTAGTAGGGAAGCAGAGAGTGTTACTTCAGTAGTATTTTACTCTGGTGAGCACCCCCCTGTTGGCAGAAGTATGTACTATGTATTGTAGAAGGATCTTATGAGTTATGACTATTTAATTAGTTTGTACTCTCCTATGTCACTATGTTACATCTATGCTTAGTACTTTATTACATACTCCCTCTTTGGGGCTGGTGTCAGGTTACTTTTGTTGTTGTTGGGGGCAGCCCCGGTCTGCTTTCGGCTCCTAAGTTGCGCTGCGCCTGGCCAGCATGGAGCCGGATATCCTGGCCGCGCAATCCTCGTGTCGTTGCCATGTGCCCTTCTACAATTCTTTACTGGTTTCTGTTGTTTTCAAGTTTGGTAATGTCATATTATACTGAAGTGGCTTTTCTGTTAGGCATAAGAGAAACTGTGAAGGGAGGATATTGAGAATTTTGGCCTTTGTAGAGATGAGTAGTTGAAGTGTCTCCACGAAAAGGACTCGGGAGTAGCCAAACATAGTACATAAATGAGTCAAATGACAATTGACATATTGTCCTCTTTGTAAAGGAGATATCGAGTAATTAGAAGGTGCGAATGTTGGTATAATCAGAGGTAAGGAACTCGAACTTAGACCGCCACATAATATATTTTGAATTCTGATACCTCGATTTTAATCACTAGATTAAGACTTTCGGTGCATAGTATCCGAACAGTCGTGAATCGAGGAAGGTTGAAAGAAGTTAACAAATTGTACTACTTGAATAGTTCTATAGCATTTCTCAAATTTATGATTTTGTAAAACAAGTTCATTTCTTCAAAACATTTAGAATGGAGAGGACAACGTTCCAATCAGTATACACATAACCTATATCAAATGACGCCGCGCTTCCGTCCCATGAAGCTGCAACCCCCTTTGATTTTATAAAAGTTCTGCATGAATCCAATTGTCCCAAAATACCAGTACTAATTGTACCTTGTGCATTCACAAAATCTCTAGCTTTCACTTTGTCCGAAATCTCGTTAACCATTGTTTTCGAGTATTCAAATCGGTACAAGCAAAAGTCGAGAGCTTCCTGCACCTTAGGGTCCGAGGTATTACCTTTTTGCTTATTTGTATCTTGGAACAGTGAGTCCATGTCATTGGTAGCACATACTATATTTAGTTGCACTATACCAATGTCAGTCGCGGTCGTGCTACTTGGATCAGACTTGAGACATTTGAAGCAGTATTCCGGGTTCATTGTTGCCATACATAGACGATCAACTAATGCTTGGTCCGCTTTGATAGACAACAACTTGGTTTCGAAAGAGACAATGCTTAGAGCAGTAGCAAGAACGAGTAGTAAAACTTTTTTATTCATGTTCTTGTTGAATTCAGATTCTTTAGGGTGTTTTTATTTGGTGGTAGTAAGGAGTACAATATTTGGAATATGCTAGTACTATATACGGAGTAATAGACAATTGATAATTCGATTTTGTTGAGGAATATATATGCATTGTTAATACTCCTTATTATATGCTATGTATGATTCAACTACATTCAATGAATATTTTTAAACATTAATTAGTTAAATTAGGGTGAATTAATACCGCGCGAGATCTGATTCGATATGATCGATTTGATTTGATTTGATTTCAATGAAAGAATCTCATATGATATGTATGTAATATTATTTAAGTTGAAACATACATAGCACTAGCCGAATAGGGGTAGATATGTCCTCTTCAAGTCTCACACACTCAATAAAAAGAAAAGGTTACAAAAACTTGAGGTACTAGGTGAGTAGACTGACTAGACTCAGATCGAGAATTTAGTTTTTTCCATTGTCACAAACTTACTACACACTAGTTACAATTTTCCTTGTAATCATAAGTTACTACTACCAAGAATCTTATACTACTGGTATATGTATGACTAGTGTAAACGATCTCCGTTTATTTATACAAGTAAACAACTTTCTAACATGATTGAGGGTCGGCAACAAAAACCGTACCCAATTTAAACCACATTGAAGGTGTCATTCATGAGTATCTTTATATTAAACTTGTGCTTGTTCAATGAAGCCTTTCATATTTGTGAATGAAGTTCCCCCTTCAGAAGCACACAACTGAATAGTTGCCTTGACCTTCAATGCATTCGCAATCAAGTCATCACGTGACATCAACTCATCAATCTTACTCCTAACTTCGTTTGCCGATATTATCCTACCATCACTAGCATTATTGCTCGTTTCCGAACCCAAACTTATTCCAATTTTCCAAGCGTCACACACACACGTTCGTGTATACGGCTGGTCCGCGAAACAAGGCCAACAAATCAAAGGCACCCCGTTACTCAAACCTTCTATAGTCGAGTTCCAACCACAATGCGTTAAAAAACACGCAATAGAAGGGTGCGCCAACACCTTCTCTTGTGACGCCCATTTTACTAGTTTCCCGCAACTAGCTACCCTCTCCTCGAACCCTGCAGGGAGTTCGACTTCATCAGTGTGAGTAGTCAAGTCTTCCCTTACAACCCACAAAAATCGCCTCCCCGAGAGCTCGAGACCCTGAGCCAGTTCGTTAAGCTGGTTCTGCGTCAGGGTAGAAATGCTCCCAAAGGCGACGTAAACGACTGATCTAGGAGGCTGTTGATCGAGCCAGAGTAAACACAGTGAGTCCTCAGGGTACAGGGTTTCGCTGTGTTGCGTGTCAGCGAGTAAGGGTCCGATTGGTACGACGTTTGGGTTCGATTTTGTTGCTGATGGTGTAAGCTCATGGCACCAGTTGCAGAGGAGCCATGTTGCCTTTCTTATGACTTGTTCACTTGCACAAAATGTCTTAAACATGTCGTTTTTTGTGAAACCTTCTTTAGGATGGTTGTACCATGGGAGTTCTGTTGCTTTCATGCTTGGAATGTCTGATAATAATTGGATTTCTCCATC
>JBBYHQ010334737.1:0-13712 GCA_038382645.1 Spergularia azorica
ACTTGGTACTCAGTTTTTCATTATACCGAACAAAGAGGTCATCCTAACTACTTGTCCAACCAGGTACTTCCTTGGCTGTACAATGCTAAAGACACCCGGCTTCACGCTTTTTGGACGGTAAGAAACATGAATCATGTTAGCTGATTTTCTCTCATACATTTTTCACAAGCCAACAAGTTTCATTTAAGACAGCCTTACGATACAACATAGTAAATTTGTGATATTTTGCGGTGAGTATCTAAACTTAAATTTTCAACTACCCTTATAATCAACCACCTTCTATGTAGGCAACCATTGGCCGGAATTTGGACCATCTCCCTATTCTTTAATCATTACCTAGAAACTTATCCAGTGATAATTTGTTTTCCTACTTTGATTTCTCTTCTTAGAGAACTAATAGTAGATGAATTAGGCATTGAACTAGCTCTTCTGATACTGCAGAAAGACAGTGGCAAGAAAACTGGGTGTTTCAATGCATTGTGTCCAGGATTCGTACAAACAAGTCAAAGGATCCCTCTAGGCCTCATTTTGGACAATAAATCAACATATGAGGGTAAACAGTATTTCATGGACATCAAATTGACACAGGTAACTGAATGTAGTAGTGCAGTTGTACAGATTATTTATAAATTGATATATCGTTCTGTCAATATTGTTAATCCTTGCATTTCTGATTTCCGTTGCTCTGTTTTTCATGCAACTAGATGATTTCATTTAAACCCATCCTTATCCGTTCTCATCATTTACCTACACAGGATGCTCAGACAAAAAACTGGATGCTTATTCTCGCTGACGAGAACATCGGCTATTGGCCAAAGGAACTTTTTAGTACCTTAGCAGATGGAGGAAAATTAGCAGAGTGAGGAGGGCAGATTTTCAGCCCAAAACCAGGGCCAGCCCCCGCCATGGGAAGTGGTCATTTCCCAAAAGAAGGATTTGGAAAAGCTAGCTTCGTTATGAACCTAGACGTATTTGGTGTAGATGCTTTTCCTAGAGATGATCTGAAATACTTCTTAACTAGGCCTCAATGTTATCAGTCGCAATATATGGGAAGGATAGTTGGACAAATGGGACAAACTATGTACTTCGGAGGACCTCCAAATTGTTCATAGAGTTTAACATGATGGACACCGCAAAACCTTCGGGAAGTACACTCCTTTATCCGGGTATGATTTAGGCAGTGAATGCCTCAAAGAGCACTTTTCGTTATCAATAAGGAAAGAGAGAAATAAAATTGCAGTCTTATTCTGGCTCGAAAATATTCACAGTTCTTTACCCATTTTGGTCACAGATTTACTGATACATACACTATCAAAGAGTCTCTGACTTATTTGTCACCTCTTAGATCCTTGCATATTTTCATATTTCGGTTTCGGAGAAGAATTGTTGAATAGAGTAAGGCAAATAACAGTATTAACAGATAACTGTACATGCATACATAGAAACAACAAATAACCACCATGCAACTTACAGTGACATTTAGCTTGATCTGCATCCTGAAACTTTCAATGCATTCTTCTGACACGTGAGAAGAGTATCATCTCTGCTACTCATCAGTGACACAACCCTTTGAAGCTGACTGGACACTCTTGATGTACTGAAGGTAAGAAACACAAAAATCAGTGCTCACAGCATTTCTACATATAGCTTGGTTGCGTGCGACTGAAACATGCAATTAATTTTATGACAAATTCATCAAACAAATCAGGGTTTAAAGCATCTAGAAGTTTAAAGTCTCAGACGTAAAATAAACAATATACCCTTACCTTATACAATACTCCTCGATTAGCCTTGTATGGAATCAGAGTACATTTTTTCTTCCGCTCTTCCATCGCCTCCTGTGTCAGTTCAACATCCGCTCTTCTCCTCTGAACGTTGATTGTAATGATATCTCCATTCTCAATGACAGCAATTGGTCCACCCTCCTAAAGAAATTACGAAAGTTAATAATCAAATGCGATATCTGCAAAGCTCACAAAATTATCGACTGAAGTCAGAAGTTAGTACCTGTGCTTCAGGGCATACATGACCAATAACAAATCCATGAGAAGCTCCTGAAAATCTTCCGTCAGTCAACAGAGCCACTTCCTGCAAAATACAGACGCAGAGTTAGAGCCAGAGAAGGCCTACTCCTAACCTTTAATATTCTTTCTTTAGATAACTAAAAACTTTGAGACGTACATAACATGACATAATTGTTTAATATTCTATGGACAGCTTACTATGCAACTCATCCCTCTCATCTGTATATAAGACTACAAAATATGTTGCTAAAATGTTATGAAGCTTGTCTTACTTCATGTGCCACGTTAAGTGAAAAGTTGAAAGAAATAAAGAACATCAAAATCAGAATGAAACGTAAATTTGAAATGACATGTGAAATGGTGTTGTAATACCTTCCCAAGGCCTGCTCCAACTATGGCGCTGGTGGGTGTTAACATTTCAGGCATACCTGGTCCGCCTTTGGGCCCCTCTCCTCTGATAACAACAACTTTTCCCTGAAACGTATTAAAGAATGTCGTAAGCTATTTGGATTATAGATATTGGTAAAGGAAATCTAAGGAACCAACATGTTCAATGCTCCGAATAGCTAGGTATATGGCAATCTTAAATGACTCTGAAACCCTATATGTAACTAGGTATAAGAGTAAATACTAAATGTTTCAGGCTTCAGCTGAAATGCCCAGAGATAGGTTCATCTTTAAATACGCATCTGAACAGGACGGAGACTCAAGTGGTGGAATTTCTTGCTAAAGGTGCAAGGCAACAAGCTGCAGAGGAGGGCTTTCGGGACCTTGTTAGAATCCCAGACTGTATTAGACCCTTCTTTTATGAATATATAATAAGCTCTGCATAGAGCAGAAAAACTGGATGTACATTGACTTCTTTTATTTATGTTAGTATTCCTCTCCTTAATACAAACAGAAAAGAAAAAGAGACCTTGAAGCTCTGTGGGTTTTCCGAAATCGCTGCAATCATTGTATCTTCTCCTTCGAAGACAAGTGCAGGGCCTGAGAAATGAGAAATGCTATCAGCTTTTTATATGACAAGAACAAAACCTACGACATACCAATTAGGCGCAATCTAAAGTCTGATTCTGGCTGTAAGCAACATTATAAATGCCAGCACCCGATAAAAAAATAGCAGTACCTGAAAAGTACAATCCTTCTTTGCCAGTAATTTTCGCTACAGAACCTTCTGGAGCAATGTTACCATACAGTATTTGAATGTGCCCTGTTTCCTTAATAGGGTTAGAGAGTGGCCGGATTATTTGCTGAAACATACCATCAAATAAAAGGAAAAGTTAAAGCAAATAAAAGAATTTAATACTCATATTGTCACTCCCATATCAATACAAACATATCATACCTGGCCCTGGGCTAAAGGTGGGCAAAGCTTTGCATTCTCAGCCAATGTTTTTCCAGTGACTGGACAAGGAGAAGACAGAAAAGAACACATGAAGGAAATAGTTAATTGCATTTCCCATCCTCTAGAAAAACCAAGTGTGCTTACCAGTAACACAATCCCTATCTAAGAATCCCAGTTCAAGAAGGTAGCGAATTACTGCCAGTGTACCGCCAATCTGCATTGAATGATCAAGGCAGAAAGCACAAAACATTCATACGCTCAGTCCAACCAAACAACACGCCATGAAAACAATAGGAGTCACTTTCTAGCTTTCCATTGCTCAAAGCAGGAAAGAAGAGTGCTAGACATACCTTATGCACGTCTTCCATGAGATATTTACCACTTGGCCTAAGATCTGCAAGGAATGGAACTTTATCACTAATCCTTTGAAAGTCATTAAGAGTCAAGTCCAGACCAACAGACCTGAGGGGAGAAGCATAAACATTTTTAGCCCATTTTCACTACAGCCTGTGGCACAAGGAAGTGGCCAACATTTAGACGCTCACCTGGCAATGGCAATCAGATGCAAGACAGCATTGGTGGACCCACCTAAGGCCATCACCATAACATTAGCATTCTGCAGTGACTTTTCAGTAATTATGTCCCGTGGTTTCAGATCCATTTTAAGTAATTCAAGAATATACTTTCCAGCAAGACGACACTAGTCCAACTTTAAAGGATCTTCAGCTGGTGTTGAAGAGCTTAGAAGGGAAAAGGACAAAATGCAATGTGAGAAATTCATGACTACAAATTTGATTGCTGTTAAGCATACAATATGCAACAATAACAATACCTGTAAGGAAGACTCATTCCCAATGTCTCGATAGCAGATGCCATAGTATTGGCCGTGTACATTCCACCACAAGCCCCAGCTCCTGGACAAGCATTCCGGACGATATCCAATTCTCTGATTATCACTAACGGCTCCACTTACATATTCTCCATAGGACTATTGAGATAACAAGAGGGACGTGTATGATGTTGCCTTGTAATACCATTTTAAGGTTGAAATTTGAGCAGTATTCAGAAGTAACCAACAGGAAGTTATGTATCATCAGTAAAACTACGGTACAATGACTTAGCATATCTGATGGCCGTGCGAAACATCGTCTAGGGATAGGTTAGTATCAAGAGACTTCAATAGACTAACATAATTGGAAGGATAATCTGAAAGCATGTTATGACATGAAGGTCCAAATTCATGACTAAGGGATGGAAAAGTTGAAAAGAAAACACAAGCTGCTGAATATAATGCAGAAACATAAGAAAGGGAAACGTTCACAAGCATACACTTTTAAAGATCACAAAGCCTGCAAATGGTCCTTATAATGTAGCACATTTGTAATGTTAAAAGTCAAAAACCTTTTTTTTTTTTTTGGGAAAATGTAAGAATTCATTAAAATCTGGAAAATCTACATTTTTTATGGACAATCCTAGCACTAAACAAAACTTCCGTAACTACAGCATTACCTATTACCGTTACCACATTGGCACATTGTGCACCTCTCAGAAACATCAACTAAGCAATTAAGAGATGCTTGAGATACAAGGAAAATAGTTTTGTTATCTGAGATGGTGTCAAAGTGGAAACATTTAATACCTCTAAAGCACTTGCAATATCAAAGGTACGGCCTTGAAAATGAGCAGGCTGCAAGTTGAAAGAAAAGCTCATCACTTCTTCACACTAAAATCATTAGGTAGGAGAAATCAAAACAGGCATATTTTGGACTAAAAGCATCTTCTGGACTTGCATAGAGACATGTCAGAGATAATGAGATCATTCATCCACCTTGTAAGATATCGGCATTGACCAGACCTCACTCAAACATAAGGTTGAAAAGGTTTTGCTGCACGGAAAATCTTAAATTTAGCAGCAGAAACGGTTTACAGTTACAAGGATCTTACTTGGGTTCAGAATAAGAGTGTTTGTGTGATATGGTCATGCTGCAATAAGATATACGTATCTAACTGCTGTCACTTATCGTGCAAATATTGCAATAAACCTATGACGTTTATTTGTGCAGGCAAGACTATTACCTCCATGGATGTCAAAGTATTTATATTGAGTTCTCACCAAGTTTGAAAGCATACAATGACCACAAGCATAAAAATAAGAAAACCAAAGAGGAACAATGTACAAGACTAGTTGAAACTTGTGAACAGCTTAACTGAAGAAGAAGAAAAAACTTGAGTAACGATATAGCTGACCTTCATAGAGCCCCCATAGATCATTATACTTGGACGATTAAGGCGTCCCATAGACATTATAGTACCTGGCATCTGGAAAACTATTTCAATCAGAAGAGAGAGAGAGATTGCCAGCTTATAGCATAAAATACAACTTGAAGATTGAAACCATCAACAGACATGCAGCTAGCGACATCATTTGAATCAAGACACAAATAACACAATTTTGACCAAGATTCAGGGTCAAATTATGTGAAAAGCCAACTGAAGAACAAGATGATCATTTTTCTTCCAGCAGGATGTTGTCACTTGTCAGCATACTGACAAAATTTATGGTAAATTAAAATAAAGACAAACGCTAACACCCATCAACTATCAACCTCCATCCAATCATACCATCAAACCCTGGCAGATGAACATCTTTAGCGATGGTCACTTTTGAAACATGATTGCACTTACAAATGGTAGCCAACAGAGAGTTTTACAGGCAAAACATACCAAAATGTGACATAATTAGTTACATTAACCCAGGAAAATGACCACTAAGCACAGGATGCTGAAAAGAGCAAGTAAAGCTTACATTTTTATCACATCCAGGAATAGAGATGTTGGCATCATACCACTGTGCAGACATAACAGTCTCAATACTGTCTGCAATCAGATCCCGAGACAGCAAACTGTAACACATACCCCGTGTGCCCATTGAGATGGCATCACTTACACCAATAGTGTTAAACCTAAACCCGACCATCCCAGCTGCTTCAACACCCTCCTTCACAGCTTCTGCCAAACTTAATAGATGCATGTTACAAGTGTTACCTTCATACCAAACAGATGATATCCCAATCTGTGGTTTGTGCATATCATCATCAGAGAGTCCAATCCCATATAAAATAGCCTGTGAAGCGCCTTGGGATTTCGGCTCAGTTATGCGAGAGCTGTACTTGTTAAGCTTATCAAAGGGTTCTGATGTCGCAGCTGGTGGTGGTTGATTAGTTGGGGTGGAAGGTGTCAAAGATGCTCTCACAAAACCATATCTCACACGGTTTCCAGAACGAGGAATGGCGAGCTGTTTCACTATATTTGGACGTGATATGTTCAAGCTTGCATTCGAACTTACTATAGCAGCTTGCATTGTTCCTTATCACTACAAATGAGACCAACACAGCCCCCTGTCAGTACCAAACAAAAGCCTACACCGGAACAACACTTTCCTAAGATCACATCGAAATGACTAATATAATTCTAAGATTAAGAAAAATAGCCGAATTAGACACAATCAGCCAGTCCAACATACTATCATTTTCAGGCAAAACCCCTTTAAACAGATCACCCAACAGCCACCAGAAACAATGGCGACAACCACCACCGCCGCGACCAGGACCACAACTACAATAATAGCAACAAATTCCACCATGAAGATCACTCTTTCCTTGAAAATCACCCCCCTTCTCTCACATGAAAGAATGAAGTTTAGGAAATGGCAAAATTAACATAAAGTTAACATCTTTTAACAAAACTCCGACTACCCACATCAAGAAATTTGCCAATTTGTCCCCCCAAAACATAAAAAACAGAAACTTGTCATCTTAAAAAGTATAATTCTGTACATGCAAAACATCATAATACTTCCTCGTTCCTCCGTTCCTTTGGATTGTTAGCATTTCATTTGAAATCTTTTCACATACTCAATCCCAATATTAACAATCCAAAACTTAATTAGACATTAAAAAGAGTTGCAATTAACAATTTTACATGGAATATGTAAAAGTAATAGGGAAGGGGAAAGAGAGAGACTAACGGAGAAGCGCCGGAAGAGGTGTGATGTTGACGGAAAGTGACCGGCGGGATGAATTGCTGATCATACTCATCACTGGGCTGTTCCTTTTCCATCTTCAATGTCAAATTACGACAAAATAACCGAAAACATGTCAAACGACGCCTGTTGAATACTTAGTTTATGACACGTCAAATTTAGACGAATCGAAAAAAAACCCTCTCTCTCTTTCTCCTGCTCCTCCTCCCTCAAAAACCCTAACTTCTAAATCTAAATCTAGGGGCTACCAGACATCAATTTTCTTATCAATCACCATAGTTAATCAGTTATTACTAGTTATTATTAATAATAACTCGTTTCTACCTCCTCGAGAGGGTATCTCTCACACCATATAGGTGAGTTTATGTTGAGATTCGCGAGATTTCTACAAGCATCATGTTCATTAATTTTGTCATGACGTTGCGATAGATGCTGAATTCGGGATCAAATACCATTAAGTACGTTGGTTGCCTTTTCTTATTCGAGTTACATAGATCTCCGATGCCGATGAAAGACGCAAAGATGTCGACGTGCAAGGGATCAAGCTTGTTAATTAGGGAAGAATTGTGTCAATTAGATTTATTTGATGATATTTGTATCGGTTCTAATTCTTGATGTAACTGCCGTTTGGCGACAATATTAATGAATTTCCGTTTATTTCAAAAAAAAAAAAAAAAAAAAAATTTAGACGAATCGAGGAGTAGCACAATGGTGTTGTTTCAAACTAGAGAGTCTTAGCTTCGAGTGACTCACAAGTCACATCCCCCTCCCCCCTTCCTTCCAACCAGAAAGTGTTTAATTTTTGGTATATTAAGTAGGTTGGAAAAAAGCGTAATTGACTAACCGTCTCTTTGGTATGAAAAATTGGAAGGAAACCAAATGAAATGAAACTAACTTTTCGAAGTTTACAAAAAAAGACACCAAAAATTTACCGAGAACTGTTTAGTACCGATATGCTCGTAAAAGATTATTTTAACAACAAAGAAATGAACTTTTACATTGATAATATTACAGAATAGAAAAGAAAAATGAAAGATGAATCAAAGAATAAACAAAAAATTATGACAAATTGTACACAACAATGGGGCTTCTGACTTGATGTTCACCATCATCCCACACCCAAGAAGCAGACATCAAATTTCTCAGGCCAATACTCCCATGAACTCTGACAGTGTAGGACAATTTCGGGCCAACAGACGTAAATGTTAAGATACTTGGTTGCACTTTGATTGCCAATGCATTGCCTTCAGGAGTAGACACTGTAGCACAATATGTTGAGTTTGGTGATCCAACATTTGTGACTGTCCTGTAAAACACGGCATCAAACGCGCCTGAGCTTGTAGATAACGCGACAGAGGGGTAATTCAAATCCCAATGATTGGTTGATTTGGTTCCATATTCAGTCATGTTGCGGCAACTGTTTTTGTTTCCTGAGATAAGTCTTATTTCAGTTTCATTAAGCCCTTCGTTGCACAAAAAGCTGATGTAGTCGTCTTCTTCAGCATCGTATACTAGGCCGGGATTTATAGCCCTTAGTGGGTTTAAATGGCCTGAGCCATATGCAAATTCTGCTTGTGGATTGGATGTGCTACTCATTGGGAATGCTGTCAAATTTACGTGGTTAAAGGGAGTCACAAGGACAATATCGATCAGTAATAATTACTTGAGGTTATGGACACTAAAATAGATAGTGTCAAAGTGACATATACCTGTAGTCATGAGGGCGGATTTGATAGCAGCAGGAGACCAAGAAGGGTGGAATGACTTAACATAAGCCGCGACTCCAGAGGCGTGTGGACAAGCCATGGAAGTTCCCTGGAGCATGTTATACTGCACGGACCTTGGATCACCTGCAATGTTATTAGCAACGGGTGCAATTGGCGAGAATGCTGCCAAGATGGCTACTCCAGGGGCAGTTAAATCCGGCTAAATAGTTGTTCAAAAGCACAAATTTGTGTCAGTTTTATTGCAAATAATTTTTGGCTTGGCTTAAAAATTCTGTAGCCATAGGTTGATGATCAGACTCAACAGTAAAAGATAAAATGCACCAGGAAACCATTTTGTAGCCATCAGACTGATCTCCTGGTGTTGATGCTATTACCAAATTCGCTCCGAAAACTCCCCTGTTGCAAATAAACAGGATAGCTTCCTGAGGAATTTATACAAGAGGAAATTTGTACAAGTAGGCACTATAAAATTCCTATGACGATCTTTTCCCTGCAAAAAAGCTCTGACTTTCTGTTTACAGGTTGCGCGTTGATGTATTCCCAACACAATACTTAATCTATCTAGTAAAAACAAAGGGCAAGTGTGATTAAAAGGTCAATCACCATACAACTATAGGGAACTGATTGTGTCATACACACATAGTTTAACATTAAATCACACATTATGATCTCGATAATTCTGACCATGTTTACGCGAAAGAAGCATTATTACACCGTCTTTGTGAATAATGTCACATCAACTACCTAGTTTAACTGATAAAGTTGCTAGGGAGTGGTATTACACCGTCTTTACTAGGAATTGGCTTTTGCCATTTTTGTATCTGATACTCTGATATGAAAACAAGCTGACTTTTTCATATGGAGCTTGCATGGAGAAAGCAATATTCCACCATTGACTATTCACATTATATGTAGTCCTTTACAACAACAATTCTCTTCTTTTTCTTTCTTTCTTTCTTCAGTTTTACAAGTTTGCCAGTGACTTCAGCAAGTCTAACTGTACAGTTTTAAATGTACTCGTACCAACTAATGTTCCGAGGGTAGTGTCGTAGTTGATAGAAGATGAATATAGGAATAGTGATATGAGATTCGAATGCAGGAATTTATTAGATGACGAAACCTCACACAACACTCTTTCTATTTGTAGGACCAAACTAGTTCTAGAGTCTCCTAGGAGTCGAGATCTATAACTCTCCATGCATTTACAACAAGCATTTACAGAACTAAATGAATGCATTTTCATATACATTCAATTTAATTTGATTAGGAATTCAAAGAGTTTTCAACTCTTCATGCATTTACAACATTTACGAAGTTGCATTGACAAAAAAAAAGCAGCAAAAATTAAGTGAGAACTGTTTAGTGTTGTATGTATGTGAGGATTATTTGAACAAGTAAATAAGCTTTACATTGATATAATCATTACCAAAAAAAAAAAATGAAAGATGAATGAAAGAATAAACAAAAAAATTATGACAAATTGTACACAACAATGGGGCTTCTGACTTGATGTTCACCATCATCCCAAACCAAAAAAGCAGACATCAAGTTTCTCAGGCCAATACTCCCATGAACTCTGACAGTGTAGGACAATTTCTGCCCAACAGACGTAAATGTTAAGATACTTGGTTGCACTTTGATTGCCAATGCACTCCCTTCAGGAGTAGTCACTGTAGCACAATATGTTGAGTTTGGTGATCCTACATTTGTGACTGTCCTGTAAAACACGGCATCATAAGCGCCTGCGCTTGTAGATAACGCGAATGAAGGGTAATTTAGATCCCAATAATTGGTTCCATATTCAGTCATGTTGCTGCAACTGTTGCTGTTTCCTGAGACAAGTCTTATTTCAGTTTCATTAAGCCCTTCTTTGCACAAAAACTTGATATAGTCGTCTTCTTTTTCAGCATCGTAAACTAGGCCCGGGTTCACAGCCTTTAGTGGGTTTATATGGCCTGAGCCATATGCAAATTCTGCTTCTGGATTGGATTCGCTACTCAGTGGGAATGCTGTTAAATGTGCGTAAATAAAGGGAGTCACAAGAACAATATCGATCAGTAATAATCACTTACACTTAACAAAACAGGTTGCTAAAACGACATATACATACCTGTAGTCATAAGAGCAGATTTGATAGCAGCAGGAGACCAAGAAGGATGGAATGACTTAACATAAGCCGCGACTCCAGAGGCGTGTGGACAAGCCATGGAAGTTCCCTGGAGCATGTTATACTGCACAGACCTCGGATCACCTGCAACATCAGCAACAGGCGCAATTGGCGAGAATGCTGCCAA
The DNA here is from genome assembly GCA_038382645.1 of Spergularia azorica. Taxonomy (NCBI): domain Eukaryota; kingdom Viridiplantae; phylum Streptophyta; class Magnoliopsida; order Caryophyllales; family Caryophyllaceae; genus Spergularia; species Spergularia azorica. Next base: position 11,433 of record JBBYHQ010334737.1, read on the forward strand.
GATGGATACTCCAGGAGCAGTTAAATCCGGCTGAATTGTAGTTCAAAAGCACACATTTGTGTCAAGTTCTATAGAAAAAAAACTTAAAAAGTTTGTTGCAGCATTTGGTAGCAGTTTTGCTCTTACCTTGAGAATTCCCGGTGAGATTATGTTAGGACCCCTGGAAGAAAATCCGGCTACTATAGGGGCAGATGTGTCATTGATTGCCACACTTTTTAGTATTGTTCCATACGGCGTACTGCACATATACATGACAAATTAGTAATTATATTGTGAAAAAAAAAAAAAAAAAAAATTGCGCCAAAAGTCTAAACCGATGGTTGTACATGTATCTGTAGTACCTTGACAAGCTTCTAGCGTATGAGACAATGCGAGTCCCATCATCCACGCTAAGGTAAGATGCTGGGAGAGGGAAAGCAAATGGAGCATCATGAAAGCTCAGGTCCTGCATTATCAACCCAGCCGCGCCAGCAATGAAGGGCTCTTGCCCGTTGAACAAATTATCACATATTACAATCTTGCCTTTCACCAGTGTAGTATTCAATGAATCATCGTAACAAAACCTGCGTAGTTCAGTACATTATTTTTACAATATTACGCAAACCGTACAAAGTCTCATATATAAATTTATTTATGCTTATGTTATGTTATACCTTGAATCGATAGCAGATGAAGAATTTTGTGCATCTCCTCCATAAATCAAGGGAAAACTCTTATTTTGTGGATCAAATGTGTTCAGAGAAATCCCCTGCATAAAAGAGAAACAAGAGATGTAGGAAGCTTAACTCAGACGTTTTCCCTATATTATAACCCTAACAAGACTAAGGAAAGAATGAGGGTACTAACCTGGACAACCATGCCATTACCAAGCTGAACCTCAGTAATAAACTTGCGATCAATGGTACTAGAAGCAACAGTTAGATGCCAAGGCGCGTAGTTACCCAAAGTTTGCAGTCCCGGTCCAGAATTTCCAGCAGAGGTGGAGGTCAAGATCCCATTCTTCATAGCGTGAAAAGCTCCTATGGCAATCGGATCCTCGAAATATTGGCTAACTATAGAATCTCCTACTGAAAGAGAAATGATGTCAACTCCATCTGATATGGCCGTGTCAAAAGCTGCAAGAAGATCAGCATCGTAGCAGCCATCAGACCAACAGGCCTTGTACACTGCAAGTCTAGCTAATGGCACGCCTCCTCGAGCAGTTCCTAGGCCTAGGCCTAGGAAGCTTGCTGCAGACACTACTCCTCCTGCTACTGTAGATGCTGTGTGTGTCCCGTGCCCTTCTGAGTCTCTAGGTGATTTAATGTCATCTGTGCTGATGTTACCATCTGCCCTGAAGTACTTTGCTCCTATTATCTTGCTGCATCAATGAATGTAAACTGTAATAATATTCTGATCAAAATTTAAAACACTTGTACACATTTGTAGCTAATTTAAGGCCAATTGATGCCTAGACAACATTCATTGCTGACATAATGTAATAAAAAGATTGAATCTTACTTGTTACAGGTAAAGTTATGTGCAGTTTCGCAACTGCCCTTCCATTTGGCTGGGGGTGGACCGAAACCTTCATCAGTGAAACTCTCAGATTCAGGCCAAGCTCCTGTATCAATCATACCGATAATGACATCACTCTCGTAGCTGCTTCTCTCGGCATTCAAAGGGAACCCCATGAAATCCCATGACCTTGTTGTATGATGTTTCTTCTTTCGGTTAGGGAACACAGACACCACACCGGTCATGCCTAGCATTTCATTTTAAAACTGATCATCAGAATCATAATATCAACAGAATTGACAGTATTTCTTTGCACTGACAAAATTAAAAAGGAGATTTGCTTACATGAGATTTTCTCTGCTTCCTCTTCGGTTAAATGTGCAACACATCCTTGGAAATTCTTGTATGTATACAGCAGATAATCCTTAGCCTTGTCTGCCTTGCTGATGAGGTTTAGAGGATCACTAGAAACACAAATTTTTCGATAAAATCAGTAAATTTTGCAGTCATTGGTTTCGCGCGCTCTTGATTGTTCTTTAGGCCTTACAGAATGTGACACACTAATGCAAATTAGTTGCACAAAAAATATACGACAAAACTTTCCTTAGAGACCGTCTCACTATATGTTGGGAAAATGAGCACAATCACTAGCGGAAGCAACAAAAAACTCAATTACCCCTTTTGTGTTACTAGATGGACAATTAACACTACCACCCAATCTACTTGAACCTACCAACAATATAGCACAACCAAGGTGAACAAAACAGCCCACACACACACACA
>JBBYHQ010334828.1:0-13702 GCA_038382645.1 Spergularia azorica
TCTTCTCTCACTCGTTCAACCCTCCCAAACCGGCACCCTAGCACCGCCTACACCTCAACCACAACCTAATCAGTCGCAGCAACCACACCAGCTGCCGTCGATGAAGACATCTCCGTCCAATCGTCAACGACGGCCACCCCTCGCATTTCACTCGCTCTGAATCTCTCTCCAATTGAATTTCCCCAATTGAAATTCAATTGAATCTCACACATTCGACTAAAAATCAATTGAATTTCCCCAATTCAATTAACAGCAGCAAAATCAAACAAACACATTCGAATAAAATCAATTGAATTGATAAAATGAGGATAGGAGCGGAAATGAAAGAGGACGCCGGTGACGGTTTTAATCGACGGAGGCGACGAAAAAGAGCGCGAAAATAGGGAAGAACGAGGTTTTCGCGGCGTAACGGGCTCGCAAAAGGCCGGTGATACCGGAAGGAGACTCACCGGAGTCGGCGCTTCTGTCGGCGACGGCGTTGGTGGTTGTCGGTGAGCGTCGGCAGTAGCAGTTTGGGAAGGAAATGGGGGAGAGAGAAGAGGGAAAGAGAGGAGAGAGAAAACGTGAGTGATCATTTTTTTTTTGAGGGTGAAAACGTGATTGATTTGGGTTTGGGACTTTTGGGTTGATTTTTATTTTAATTTTTCTTTTGTTTTAATATTTGATATGAACTATTAGATTTTGGTTGGATGGATGGGTGAGATAACTTCTTACTTCTAACCATAAGAACACTTCTTATGGGAACAACATTCATAATATCTTTATTATTCTCTAATAATTAAAAGAAGTAAAATGACTCATATATATGTGAAACGACTCAATTCAAATATTACGATTAGTTCGAACTAATTCTCGAAGATGAATCACTGAATCAGGTTGGTTCCAAAGTCACGAACCATCTCTACAAGCGGATGGAAGACGAGTATGTAATCCCTAATTAGGCCCCTCCTAGGCAAGTTTCGAGATACTCCGTATGACCGTATATGTAAATGTGTAGTCACGTAGACCACTACTCCACTAGTAGTATACAAAGAACAATTTACTTGTATTTTCCCCCCATCTTTTGCATCTTTATTCTAAGTGACAACATCAAAATTGAATTGTGGTTGTATGATAAAATAGAAAAGATGACAAGTGAGCAATAAGATATTGGCATAAGCTTGAAGACAACAGAGTGACATAGTGCTCTATAACAACTAAGAATGTGATTGGATGTTAATAATCTAATTTAGTCATCATCTAATAATCTAATATGCCATTTACCAAATTAAACCAAACTTATCTGGATTATGTATTATCCATGCTTGACTAATATCATTCTTTATGATTGACTAGTTTTGTCATGAAACATTAGAGAACTTTCGTGTATGTCAATTGGAATTAGATGAATTTTCCTAAGAGGGTGGCTTTAGATGCAAGTTGATTAGAGCTCCATGTGTGGAAACCATTGTTTTCAAATCTTTTTCTAATATCTAAAAAATATAAATGTATCAAAAAGCTGTATTTTTCTATGGTGTCGTAACGTGTTTTGTACATCGTAAAGATGTGAGTTAGAATTTACAATTTCCGTTGTTAAACTAACAATAGAAGGGAAGGGAGGGAGCTTGTAATCGATTACATCCTTGATTTGTATAGGAAGGTGATAACACGTGTTAACTAAAACCGAGTCGAAACACATTGAACAGTTAAATCCCCATGACAAACATTCCCACGATAAGAATGATGATCCATTTCGATATGCTTGGTAAATTCGTCACACCTCAAACCAACACAACACTCTAAAATCGTAAAGTTTGAACGACTACGCTAAAACACGATACTCAACCTCAGTGTAGGACTTGGAGACTTCTAGTTTTCTTTTTCTTTTACTATTTTCTCAGGTGTCATAAGACGAGGTTAGAATCTAACAAACCACATAACCCAATACTTGCCTTAGTTGGCCATAACCCGAACCGTACTACTATGTTTTTTATTCAAGGTCTAAGGTGTCGTAAGACGAGTTTAGCACCTAAATAATAAACCGTGTAACCAATAGTGCCCCATAACCCAGAACCGTAAAATCTATATACAACGGTTGTATCGTAAACTTTGATAATCTGGGGTAGTGTGTCCCGATACCGTAAAATTTGTATACAACGGTTGTATATCGTAAACTTTAATCACCTGGGTTAGTGTGTGGTTTAGGAAAGCCAGTCCAATAAGTAAAACTTACCAAAACCCATTATTTCAAATCGAAATCAAAAGCCCAAAAAACAAACAAAGAATCATAGCCCATGAAGAACTCTTTCACCTCTTTCCTAAAACCTAAAACCCTAATCATATAAAAAGAAATTCACAGACCCGATTCTTCATTGTTTCTGCAATTAGGGTTTTGTTATTGTTTCGCACCCAGATCTCTCCTTTTCTCTCTCATCTATTGTGAATCTTCAAGAAGAAGGAAAGATGAAGGTGATCGCCGCATACTTGCTCGCTTGTTTGGGTGGCAATGCCAACCCCTCTGCTGCTGATGTCAAATCCATCCTCAGCTCTGGTAATTTCCATCACTCTTTTCTCTCTCTTTTTTATTTCTTCTGTATTTATTTCTGGGTTTGATAAAATTTGTGAGTATCTTCTTCTTGAAGCTGTTTCATTTTATATCATGTGTTGTTATTCTATATGCCCTTGTGTTTTTGTTGTTGTTTTGATTCATGGGTAGTGTGTGATTTTATGGGTTTTTGTAAAAAGATGCTTTCTTTGTTAGAAAAATTTAGGGCAATTGATTAATTAAATTTGTGAGTTTCTTCCTCATGAAGCTGTTTAATTTTTATTCCATGTTTTGTTGTTCTGTATGCCCTTTTGAAGATAAGAGCGTTTTTTGTTGGAAATTATATGTTTTTGTTGTTGTTTTGATTCATGGGTATTGTAATCTTTCTGGGTTTTTGTAAAGTTTGTATCTTGTTAAGAAAGATTAGGGCAATTGATTAGTTAATGGGCACTGTTTGATTTTCTGGGTTTTTGTAAAGATGGTATCTTTTTAAGAAAGATTAGGGCAATTGGTTGATTGCGAAGTTATCGAAGCTGTTGAATTGTGTTGTAATCTGTGTTACTGTTTGTTTGTTTGTTGTCTCGGTTCAAGGGTAATTCATGATTTTCTGAGTTTTATAAAGATTGTATCTTTGCAGTAAAAACCGGCAATGGATTGATTAATAAGGGACTCAAAGCCGTTGCATTGTGGTTGTTGCTGTGTTGCAGTTTATTTTGTTGCCTCGTTATGTTTGTTTGAGTACTCTTGAGTAGAGTGGTACCTCTTGAGAATAAAGTGGGTGTCGTTGATTCTTGTTTTATGCATTGTTACCTCCTGTTGTTTTCCGATTGTAGTTGGTTTAGATGATTGATTGCCGATAGGATCATTGTATGTTTGTCAAAAGTTGGTAATCGGGGGTGCTATTAGTTGGTTTCAGCTGCCCAATGTGTAATTGCTTGCTTGTTTAGCTGTTGTGTTAGTGTTGATGTTGGCAACGTTCTTTGGATTGTGCTTGCGCTTTGTTTTGTGAATTGGCGGAGTTTTATCAATGGGAACTGTAAGTCTGGAGTCCTGACTGTTTTGTAGTCCAGACTGTTTGACATGGTTGTTTGGTTTGTAGAAAGAAAAGAACTCTGTTAAAGAACTGCATACAACGTTTTTGAGAGCTTGGTTACTTTTAGCTTTAGCTATTGAAGGGTTTAGTGCAGAATTATTAGTTCATGTTAGTTGCCCGTTTGCTACTGCTGATGTTTTAGTTCAGTTTGGCGCTTTAATGTATTTCGCGGTGGGCTGGGGGGAGGGTTTTAATCTCACTCATTGACAGGTATTACAATCTTTTGTTTCGATTTGGTGTCTCTTTTAAGGGTCGATCTACATTGGGATTAGTAGATCCACACTCCAAATCATACTCTCCCTCAGAACTCAGAATGCGGTAGTGTTTTTGTATATTATGACAATTCTGACTTATTTTTGTATTCCATCAGTTGCTATCGATGTTGATGAGGACAGGCTTCAGCTTTTCATGTCCCAAGTTGAAGGCAAAGACATAAACGAGGTTATTGCTGCTGGTCGTCAAAAGTTGGCCTCAGTTCCATCAGGTGGAGGTGCATGTGTTGCTGCTGCTGCTGGCGGTGCTGCTACTGGTGGTGCTGCTCCCGCTGCTGAGGCCAAGGAGGAGAAGGTCGAGGAGAAAGATGAATCAGATGATGTAATATTTCTGTCTCTACTCTTTTATATTGAATTTGTCTTCGCTTTTCCATTATGGTTTTACCACTGTGAAGTGCCTCTAGTATATTCACACCTTTGCACATATCAACAAGTTCAATTCTATCACACACCTTTGCACATATCAACAAGTTCAATTCTATCATCATATTCGTCACTCACCATACCTACATTAGGGTGCTACATTGCTAACTTGAATCAGATTAACCTTCATGACATGTCCCAGTGTTTTAGCTGAAGTTTAATTTTCATTTAGATTGACGAAAATCTATGCTACTCTTGGTCATGATATTTACGAGTACTTGATATTTTCTGTGAGCTAACACACTTTTTATCTCTTTCTTTTGCAGGACTTGGGCTTCAGTCTGTTTGATTAGAGCATCGTAATACTTCATCTTTGTACTATCTTTAGTCTACTGGTGAAGAATTTTGCAGACGTTTTATCATCTTATCCAGAGTGTAGTTAGATCCTTAATATTAGCGGATTAAAGTTGCATCCAGCAGATATTTGCTGTAAACTGTTAATTGAGATTCAAATCTAAGGGATGTTTGGTTTCCTTCAGTTCTTTTGTCCTTGTAGCTTTACCTCGTTGTCAGCTTAAGCCTTTTGCATGCACATCTGCATATCATCCAGGTGGCAATTTGAAAGTTTGTGGTTGCATAGCTGCAATGATGAACTGCTGCCTAGGTCATTGCTGCAGTTTTGTTCCGAGGTTTCGGCCTTGCACAGTGTGTGCCTATCTCGTTTTGCAAACCGGAATTTTTGCATCATTCTTAAAAGCGTGGCGAACCTCAGTATCGATCGCGCAATGTTCATGGGGTTTCACGCATTCTCAATACTGTGTTGCTCGCTTGTTCATCAACCATTATCTCCATGCTTGAAGAGGCACTGAGATTTTGAACTTCTAAATTCCCAGTTCCCATTCTCGCTAGCCAAAGATTTTTTCACCATAAAAAGAGACTCGTAAAGACTCGTTGTTGCTTGTTTTTTGCTTGTAATTCCCGAATTGTCACTCACTCAAGTTGCAAACACCGTAAAACCCCTCCAGAAAGCCAGAACTAAGAATAGCTGTACTCACTGTCAGTTCTAAATGTCATGAGGATTTGTAAAAGAAAAACAGAACTTATTATGCAGCATGTCTGCGCTAACAATCATAAAAAAAACGTGAAGTTTATAGGTTGTAGCAATGAAGATGTCACACTAAACAATAATACAATCGAAACAACCGCACTTATGCCTCAGCATCTTCAGATCTTTGAGGCAAAGGTGAGCCCTTCCTTCGACAGCTGCTCCAAGCTCTCAGCTTTAGGCTGGACTCTGGCAACCTTTGCAATGGCCTTGTTTTCCTCGGGGCTTCCACTCTCCAAGAATACGCCAACCACCTTCCCGTCTTTAATCCAGTAGGAACCAAACTTATGCTCTGCTGATGCAGGGTCATTGTCACCGAACACCACAGCATCTCCCACATTATCTCCGTAGAATTGCCAAGATAGGTCAAATGAACGGGAGTAGAAGTATGGCAAGTAGTCATATTCTTCGATTGTGTTTCCTTCCTGACTAGCTTTGATTGCCTGCATAAATAAAGAGGTAATGTAATGAGAGTTTTGAAAAAAGGAGTGAACGAGCCATTTGTCAAGAAGAGGGAAGCAAAGATAGCCTAGAATAGAGTGAAAAAGCCAATTACTAGAAAGAGAGCAAAGATTGGGAAAATTGACAGACTCAAACAATTGGAGTTGCAATGTCAGTGAGAGTTCTAAGTTTAGAGCTAGAAAGAGAGCAAAGATTGGGATCGCCATTACCTTGACAGCCTGCTCAGCTGATTTACGGGCATGATCAACATGCTCAACTCTTCTGGTTTCACCGTACAATTTCATTGGGAAAGTGGCCACGTCACCAATAGCATAGACATCAGGGACACTTGTTTTGAAGAATGCATCAGTCTGCAGAGAAGAGGTCAGAATGAAGCCAGAATGAGTACAAGTCTAATAAGGTTTCATTGTCCTCGTTCAGGCGTGACTTGTGAGTCACCATAAACAAGTGAATAAGAGAACCAAACCTTAATTCCTCCTTTCTCCTCCTCGATCTGCCCCTTGAAAAGAGTGGTCAGAGGCCTTCCACCAACACCAACAACCACAATATCAGCTTCCAGCACCCGACCGTCCTTCAATAGCACTTCCTTCACCTATATTGACAACCATTAATCAGACACAGGTCACATGTCAGATATGGCGGACATGACACTTTCAAGAAATGATCTTTTGAGAATGCTTACCTCCCCATTATCCGAGGAGTTGAATCCAGATGCTACTGTTCCTTTTATGATCTTCACTCCCTTGTTGGCATAATAACCCTCATAAAACTTGGCTATATCAGCAGTGAAAAGACGAGGCACTGCAAAATTTACACACAGGAACATACTTACTCATCACAGTTCACAAGCAACCAGAAAAGGTAACATAGCAGAAATTTTCATATAGCACAGGATCTATATCTCTATCTTGAAGAGATGAAGCATATGACTTACTGCACCAGGGCTCTGGGTAAACCATAGTAACATCCAAATTGTTTATTTTCAGTGCTGCACTAAGCTCGAGGCCTATGTAACCTCCTCCAACAATAACAGCTTTTCCATTCTTCTTCTTTTTGATTGCTTCCACAAGTTTATCGGCATCTTCAATTTCTCTCAGGTAGAAAATGTACTTTGCATCAGCTCCTTTCACACCAAAATCTGTCAATCTTATGACCTGAAAAATTTCAACATAAAGTTTTTAATCAGCAGGCACTCAGGCAGGCAAGTGTGATCTCATTTTGTAAAAATAGAATTTCAATTTCATGAAACTTACTCCAGAACCAGTAGCGATGACCAAAGTCTCATATGTTAACGTTTCACCAGCTGCACTTGTTAGAGTTTTTGAAGCGAGATCGGCATCAACGATACCTGTCTTCAGAATCAATTTGATACCTGCAACCACAAAAGTGTCCTTTTAGGAGTCAGAGTTTATTTGCAATACTGGTAAAACGGGCAATAGATTGCATCAGGTCAACCGTTCAAGCACTACCAATACAGAACTGTCATGAGGTCGTAGACTATAGATCAGGTTGTGAAAATCATATAACAAGGAGATCTAATTTTATCCAAATTATTCCTGTTGCCTTCATTCTTTTCTTAGTTTCTCTCTTTTCCAAAGCTAATTCTCTCCACAAGCTCAGATTCCATCATGACACTACAAAATTTAACTAACGAAATCCCAGTCCACCAACGGATATCAGCACAACCATTTGGAGCACTTGGACGGGTAGGTTTTAGAAGCAGGCATGGGTTTCAAGGGCTCATTTCCTCAAAGAGTATCTGGTCCCTTTCATCAACATAAAGTAACTAATCTTATCTACATCATCAAGAGCACAGTCAAAGAACAGCATTGTTTGAACTGGGTTGGAATTCATAACTACAGAGAAGAAATTCAGAAGCATAGGGCAAAATGCCACTCTCTCCTCATAAAAATAAAAACCTATAAGAGTTGCATCCCGCAAAGATAAACTTCAGAAGGCAAAATAGTACAGTACCTTTTTCGTTGTACCACTCAGGAAGAAGACGCTCGCCTCCACTTCCAACACAGACATGGAACCCAGGAAGTCTAGCAGTTCCTGCAGAACATACTTTCCATAGTTAAATTGCATGATTGTGAAACAGTCCCAGAAAGATTCAACATGCATATCTACATATGATGACTAGCTAATTCTAAGCAGATTAATCAGTCCACAACAGACAGCCTACTTTGATGTCCAAAATTGATATGGAGGGAGTAAAATTCATTTAACTTATAAAAGGGCAAAGCTGTGATGAAGTTAGTCTCACTTACCCTCTGGGAAGAGGTATGCTTTGCTGAGGGCTGGACGTTCATAAGGGGCCACCTGCAACACAAAGTATGATCAGGGTCTTGCTTGACGAGCCACTGGGCAAGGGAATGCAGAAACGAAAAAAGAACATAACAAAATAATGCATGAACTTCTTCAAAGTGACACTGCACAGTCATGAAAACCAGAAACAAATCTTATACTAATCTTTGCATTTTCGACCAAAATTGTAGAGCAGCAGCAAGTAAACGACCTTATGACCATTGAGCATAAAACATGTAAGCAAAACTTGCCCATAGGAAAATGCAACAAAACTTATATCCAATTACTTATTAGACATCTCAAGAGTCAACAGAACATGCTGTGGAACAGATTTCAGCAAATATTATCCCCTCACTATCGCCAAAGAAGTAAAGAATACTAGAAAATACAAAATATCAAGAAAGAAACCGCAAAATCATTTGACGACAATCTGTCATCCCACCACTCAATGCTCCCATAGATATAGCAATCTAAGTTAACCATACCGCTTCCATAGAAATGATTGCTAGTTCTCCAGGTTGGACACCCTGTTTAACAAACTCTTTCGCAGCATAACCCTGCAAACGAAAAAGATGAGCCACCTTTAGTGAACGAAATCAACAGACGTAACTCAAGGCAAATAAATAGAAAAAAGAACTAGTAATGGAAGAAAAGGTTAAAAACGTTTAGACACAGAATGTGAAACTTTCTCTGAGATGTGTGTTTCATCAGAAAAGAAAAAAAAATACAACTGTTCTTATTAACATGCACTTTCCAACTTAAAAATATTAGAACACATCTGTTTGATTCTTAACTCTCACTCCCAAACAATAGCCTTCTTATGAATGCACATATAGCACTATGCAACGAAGTGAACACAAACACCTCTCTATGAGTCTGTGTAGTATGTTCAGAAAGAACATTCATTTTCACAACTCAGTGGTCCAATAAGTTTTAGTACGGAAACTTAAAGATAAGCGTGATAGCGTATATAATTGTATCATAATTGTATACTTTTTAATTACAGCAATGCCGCGTAAAACACTCAATTGTTATACACTCAAGTAACTACACTATCCACTATTCACTGAGGACTGAAAGAGACGGATTTCAAGGTTTAGTCCAAGGCACAACACACAAACGCGTGAGCTAAAATAACAGACATCCCCAATCAATTCCGACCCCTCGATCAAAAACCAATCGTACATGATCCTGAAAGTATAAGATCCTTCCAAACATTCCCTAATCAACTAATACCCACCATTCATACAGAGCCTATTTATATAAAGGAAAACTTCGAAGTTTTAGCTAAGCCTCCTTCCCTAATCCACTTCAAAGAATAATCAACTAATACTAATTAACAACACCACTTAATCCAATCTAGCACATATTACTCCACACCCTCTCCAAAGATTTCGATTGACCCCATTTTCTTCCTAATGATTCTAAATAGGGCATTAACGCACACTACAATCCGACCTCCAGTCGCGAAAACTATCATCTAAAAACACAACCAACTAAGCTAGCCCAACATCTTCAAGTTATCATTACTCACTACTACTGTCACAAAGAAAAACAATCCTACATTCCAACCCCCATCAAAAACCCTAACTCCTTAATTCCCTACCTCGCCCGATCGAAAACCGAGCTTACAACACCACATACTACCAATCTTCCTCAACACACTTCCCAACCACAATCAGTTATTCAACAACAACAACAACAGTTCATCCGATCAAAAAATTCCACTGCATCAATTTCCACAACTCATATCATAAATAATCCGCTCCAAATAATTTCGACACACTTTCCAACTATATCCCTACTTCAACAAAATTCAATCCAAACATAGCTTAACATATACGTTTCTCGTTTCTCTTGTTTCTCTCTAAGGTAAAAAAAAATGCTGAATAATTGATGCAGACGAGTTTCGAACCACGATTACATCATCATCACACACCGAAAATTCAAAATTCTAGCTACATAAACACTTTTAAATCAACGTAAACCTAATTAAAAAAATCATTAAAAACATAAACATGAAAAAAAATTAATCAAAATTGGACGAAATAAATTAAAATCAATAAAATTGCGCTTGATTATGAAAGAAAAGTGAAGAAGAAGATACATACACCAGCGACACCACCACCAAGAATGATGTACTTATACGATTGAGCAGCCATTGATGAAAATTTGAGATCGATCAATCACAAAAAAAAAAAAAAAAAAAAAACACACCAGAAAATTTGAGTGTTTTTATCTTTTTTGAGGAGGAGAGAGAAAATGGTAAGGATACGAAATTACGAGAGAAGTGGATTGGTTGGTTGTGTGTGGGGTATTCATAATAATTTAAGTAATTAATTATTTATGGATATAAATAAAGTTAAAAGAGGTATGAAATGATATGAAATGATTAATTAGAAAATGAAACATTTTATAATAAAGTTTTCTTTGTACTTTATTGGTTGGTTAGTTGATTTTTGTATTTTTTGGGGGTCAATTTTTACAATTTTGTGGGATTAGGTGATGCAAAAGTGCGACAATTGTAAGAATTTTATCCGTCTGTTTCTCATGTATGACTTTTTGCCACGACTGCAAAGATTCTTGTACAAGCCTCCCTTTCCCATTAGAGTTTTTTTTTACGATTACAATGACGGAGTCGAGTTAGGAATAGGATCCTTTGTTTTGTTTCGTGTCGTGTCTTAGGCCCTGTTTGATAGGACTTAATATAAGTAATATTCAGATCAGTTCATAATCATTTAAATTAGATTAGATTCATTCAAATTAGATCAGATCAGATTAGAAATGTTCAAATAACTATCAATGTATTTGGTCTATAATCGATACTAATTCGTTGAAATTCAATCAAAATTTCAACGACTTCTCAGATCAGATCAGTTCAGAGACATTCAAATCTGATCAGATCTGATCAGAATCATTGAGATCAGTTCAGAAAGATGCAGTCCTATCAAACATGGCCTTAGTGAATTTACCACACCGATTAGAAATTAGGATCCTCTCCACACCCACCGAGAGCTAGCCCTCCTCATGGCAATCACGAGTTAGGTCACTAGACCGCTTGTACGGTGGAGTCCCTGACTCCGGTAAATTGTGATCTCTAATAAGTTGTGAGAGAGAAATGATTGATGACGGTAGAAAAGTGTTAGAAAATCGATATTTTGGTATCTTGTGTATTTCGTGTAATTGTGTTTACATTGGGTTAGGAATGTCTTGCACAGAAAGACATTTTGTTTAGGTAGGCTGGTGGTGTCAAGGCGTAGATTAGGATTGTGTATATATTTCTTTCCCTTAGTTTTGTATAGTTTCCGTTAGGCGTAGTTTCCTTATGTCGTGACCCGATGCCTTGTTCTCCAAGGATCGTTGTTGTATATATACCGTACATATCAATGGGAATAAATCACGAATTCTCAAACACTCATAAACACGTTTTTACCTTTTAAAAAGTGTAGGGAGTGAAAGTGATGGGGGAGAAGAATACGAGAGATGAGGGAGTTGTTGCCTTGTTGGGGACTTGGGGTTGAAGAGGAAATTCAGCCCTGGAATTGAACTCACCACACATGTTTATCATTCAAGTAAACTCTAGTTTCTTTAAGAACTAGAAGGAATCTGTATTATTCCAAAATATAGCTATGTATATCCCGTTGTTTAAAGCTAAAATGACGTTCACGGGAGAGGGTGTATCAAAAGATGTAAGTGCACTCTATAAGCGTCAAAAGAATGTTTTAATTTGGCTAACAAGGTTGTTAATTATTTGAAAAACGCATAGGGCTAGAGGTGGTCTTGGGTGAAAGTTGATGATATGCAAAACCGCGTTAGAGTGATATTTACTTCGAGTTCAAAGTTAAAACAGGAACTCAACTTTGCTTTCTTGAACTGGAGTGGTTAGGACTTAGGACTGATGGTGGGATTTTGGGTTGACCAACATCATAATGATCATCATCTACATAAAAAAATTAGAATGAGAAATAAGGAAAGAAAAAACCCATTTTTCTTATCATTCTTCTCGGCCATCACCATCATATTAAGGAAGTTTGCATGTCTCTTTGATCATCTTATATGATCATATATAACCTTAATATATCATTAGCTAATTGTTAGCTAATAGCTATTAATATACAAAGGTTTTGGGGTTCATTTACTCTAAAACTATTCATTGTAATATGTGTTTTGGAATACATCTTTGTTGTGTACTTGGAGTATGTTCTCAAACTTGGGAACTCAAATAAAAGGAGGACCCCATTAATTCGCAGCTCAATAACATTCTTTTGGAGGTGAGGTCATAATCCTTTTAATTAAGGTATGAAAAGAGTTTTACTACCTTCATTTAGCTTTCATTTTTAGATGCAACAAAAGATCATTAGTTAAACTGAATAAGGGCAATTAAGTAACTAATTAAAGGAGTCTAATTTAGCTTTCATTTAGCTTGCTTCCTCGTCTTTAATTTGCTTCTTCCTTCTTCGTGAGTCGCATCCCAATTGTGCAAGAGAGCCATCAATTACTAACATTTACCAGACATTAGCATCAAACTCGTATTCCGCATAATTGACTCCAAAATACACACAAAAGACGCTCAAATAGCGTTGAATATAGCAATCAAAACCTAACACATCAGTCGGGCATATTTTTCGGCCCAAGTCAGGCCCATGCAGGCCAAAGCGGGCTTTCGGGCTCACTCGGTGGTAGCTAATTGTTACGTTTTGATGACGTTACGCATTAAATTTCTCTCATAGTTGCATACTTAGACTAATAATAAGCTATCATACCTTGTTAAAGAGTTTTTTTGACGCTGTTATTATAATTTAAGAGCATGTTTGGTATCGTTTTCTGTTTTCAGTATTCTGTTTTTTTGAAAATCAAAGTCCCGTTTTTGAAAACCAGAAAAAGTGGTTTTCAGTTTTCAGTTGTCAGTTTTCATTTTCTATATGACTATTATAGAATCAAACAATTTAAATTTAATTTTGTAACTTATTCAACTAAATTTTTTACTCAAAAAAACCAAAAATTGAAAACCACTTTGCCTCATGGGTGGAGCCATCCTTGGATAGTACTCCCTCCATTCATATCCAAATGCCCCATTTTTTTTGCAGTTTTTTATAGACCATATTTGAACACACCTTTAGATCAAATGAAATATTCACTTGGTGTAAAAATTAGCAAATGCTCTATTCTGCAATGCACTTCTTTTCAAAAATATAAACACATAAGGTACTCTCTTTATAAGTGCATAAAGAAGTTGAAAATCTTCAACTACAAGATTTAAGTGCATAAACAAATAATTATATTGAGATTAATTTTGTTGCTTTTCGCTTTCGGTTGAAACAGCTAATATTTGGCACAGAGTATACAATAACTATGCTACATGTTTTGCTATTGGGAGCTTTATTGCCTTTAGTAAGGTGGTTTTACAAACCCTCACGGCAACTTCAACAGTCGTTATACTGTACACCAAGGTGCACAGTGCCCATGGTGCACCATGCCACGTGTCAGCATCTAATTCGAGGAAAGGAAAAACATAAACCCCAACCCAAAATCCAATTTCTCTCACCTCCCCCTCCCCGACCACCTTGTCCACGGCA
>JBBYHQ010334848.1:0-13700 GCA_038382645.1 Spergularia azorica
ACATATCAAAGATGGGAATTTGGTCTATGGTGATATTAAATACTTGGTGAGGATCCTTTTATTTGATGAGAGCATTCTGAAGTCTTTAGCCACTGTGTTGTACTACCTTGTAATGATGACTCTTAAATGTATATATTAGGTGCTGGATGAGGCAGACACCATGTTTGATCAAGGCTTTGGTCCTGATCTCCACCAGTTTCTTGCGCCACTCAAAAATCGTGCATCAAAACCAGATGACCCTGGGTTTCAGACCGTCTTGGTTGCCGCCACAATGACAAAGGTTTTCAATCCATCTCTTGCTTGTGTGTTTCCTATGAACTTTGTCTGCATGTCATCCATTTAAAGACCGTTTCCTGTGATCTTCTTTTTCTGCAATTCAAGAATTGAGATCACAACCGCAACAAGTATTATAAAGGAGGGATTGATATCTTAAATGCTTTACTAGCTTAGTCTGTCCCATTACTTTGTTGACCTTGAGCTTCTTTGATACACACGCACGTACGCATGAATGTATCATACTGTGGGTGTTCCGAGAGCATCCTCAAGTATCTTTTTGCTGGGATTAGGAAGCGAACCATCCATTTGAATGCAAATTGCTACCTCAAAAGACCTGGTTATATTCTTGTGGGCTCTGAAAAGATCTGGTTATTGAAATTACTGCAGAGGGGATTGGGTGCATTTTGAATTAAAGTTTTTGAGCTTGGTTTTAAATGGCGCAAGGCGCACAAATTTTAAAACCATAATTTGCAAAAAGTTGCCCTTTTTTTTGGTATGTAAAGAAAGCCAATGTGTAAAGAAGTAGAAACTAGGGTTTAAGAGGCAAAGGGAAGGGTAAAAGCAAAGATATATGAGAAAGAAAATGAAAAAAGCATAGCCTATTGCCTGGGGTGCGCGTTGGTGCGCCTTTCTGCCTGCGCCTTGGTGTGCCTCATGCGCCTTTGTGTGCCACATGCACCTTTCTGAAACCTGCGTCTTCTGAAGCAGCGACACGACAGCCGTCGTGCCTAGCGCCTCAGGCGCGCTTTTTAACACCAAGTTTATGAGTAAGCTTTGGAAAGTACAGTTTGTCTGAGCCAGCATCATTAGTGGAAAATGACTCCTTTTGTGACCACGTGTTGATAATCTGAACTTATGCAGTTGGAAGGGTTAATAAACAAATTCTCCCAAAACCTTTGTTTTTTCTCTTCTCAAATGCTTACTTCCAGAGTAGGTGGTCATGCCATGTTTTGACAGTCCCCAAGGTTCAACCTTCAACCGAATCTCTATTTACTATCTGTGCGAAAACCTCACCTTATTGGCATGGTTAAGAAGCACCGTCATAAATGATGATTATCTTCACTGGCTTGATTCCCTTACCATGCTATCCTTGTGTCTTTTGAATTCAAGCAGCAGAATAGATGTGATGGAAATCATGTATGAACACCTAATCTACTGTAGGACGAAGAAAAGTAACATAAGAAAGAAGATCCATAGGCGTTTGTCGTTGTCTTGTCCTTTTATTGCGAACACCCTTTGAATTTGGCCCATACGTTTTCATCTTCACTTATCTTCTATCATATTTACACTTTGAGTTGTGATGTTTTCAGGAAATTTGATGAATGAATGAGAATAACCAGATAATAATAGTTTTTTTTTTTTAATAAAATTCTTATCTATTCAAGTATCTTTTTCCTGATTTCTTTGTTCGTTACCTGATCTTTCGTCATTATGTTTTGTAGAAACTTTCAACTTTTAATTACCCTCTCTAATTTTGGCTGGAGACAAACCTTTTAACATGGACTCAATTTAAGAAGCATATTTGTATCACTGTTGTATTGCCTAATTGATGCCTTTTGTTTTACAACTCCACGGCGAGGGGTTGTTCTTTCGAAGCGTGATGTTTCCAGATTACTACTTAACTAGTCTTTGCTAAAAAATGGTTCATTTTTCTTATAAAGGCAGTCCAAAAGTTGATTGATGAGGAGTTCCAAGGCATAACCCATTTACGGACTTCCACGCTTCACAAAAAGGTTGCATCTGCTCGTCACGATTTTATCAGACTCGCAGGCGCTGAAAATAAGCTGGAAGCACTATTACAGGTATGCTTTTGTCTTACATTCTTCCCAAAGAATATTGACTCTGTTTCTTAGTTCTGCTTGTCTGAAATGAATTATAGCTTGCTCCAGCTTATTCAGTTCTGTTGCAGTAAAGAATAGTTTTCTCATTCCCAAGCAATGATTTTTCTTCGGTGACTTGCTGTAAATATGAGAAGTGCTTTTATAAAAGGTTTTTGGCATCTCATTAGAGCTCCTTGCTGCCTTAACATCCACCTCAATCCTAGATGAGCAATAATATTACTGTGAAGATAAGTATCCAAGTTATGATAAGTGCTGGTCTGAATACAAGTCGTTTAATGAGTTTCTCACTACAACAATAACAACTTACAAGCAAGCTTTATTCCCAAAATGATTTGGGGTCGGCTAAATGAGGTACTCACTAAAAAGAAATAAAGAAAAAAAAAAACATGGACCTGTATCTTATGAGCTTTTTGTCAACTGTCCCTGTTTCAATTCTTTTGACATACAAAGTCAGTGAGACCATCTTCCAGTTATCATCACTTTTAATTAACTGAGTCACCTAACTCCTAGATGCATGCCCGCATCCCCATCTCAGTCACACTTGAGTCTGTTGTTTTTACATTTGATCTACTTGTTCGTATTGTCTGTCATTTGATTTGACATTCCTTCTCTATTCGTAATGTAGTTTAACTACAGTTCTGGTGTGGGTGAGAATGCATATATACACCCCTCTCTACTGCCACGTTTTTTTGTTGTGTTTATGTTTCTTATGTTATTGAAAGCTGTAGGCTCATTATTTTCTTTTATGTTGATACAGGTTCTTGAACCTAGCTTAGCAAAGGGGAACAAGGTAATGGTCTTTTGTAACACTTTGGATTCCAGTCGTGCAGTGGATCACTTCCTCGGTGAAAACCAAGTATACACAGTTAATTATCATGGAGAAGTTCCAGCAGAACAAAGGTAAGATTATTTATACAGTTGTGCTTATTGCTTAGTGCTGATTATGTGTTCTTGGTTGATGGAACTGTGTCGCCATTGAGCGAAAAGCTGTACCATTTTTAGCTTTGCACTTTAAAGTACATGTACCATGGGATTTAGCCTCTTCATAGGTGGTTAATTGAACTAGTTTGGCTTTCACTGGGATCATCCTAGATGAAGCTTTTGTGGAGACATGAACCCTTCTTTTACCCACAACAGCTACAAGATAGAGTTAGGGGCATCATGTCATACTAGGTTAAGATATGCGCTTATTCCTGGACCAATATATTCCTTTCATTCTGATGATTTTTGTGTCCTTGAGATGTCAGACTTGACTATGTTTTCTGATGGATGCACGTGCCTACTGGCCATACTGGCTACTGCTAGTTTTGGATAAGTGTTACCGTATAGGGACCTGATAGTATACAGATACAGCCATAAAATGTTTTGACTTTCTCCTCAGTACTTCACCCTGTGTCTGTGTGTTGTCCTTTCCCCTTCTTATTATCTCTCTTCATATAAGTCAGTTATGGAAGAGAGGGAGGAGGGGGGGAAAGTAACTTTAGTAAGTGAAAAGAGAATTTAATTTCCCTGCTCTTGTTCTGAATGATTAGTCTTATGTCATCCAAATTCAAATAGAGAGGGGTTGCATCTTACTTTCTACAGATTACATTGACAAAAGAATTGGAAGATATTGTTTTGATTTACTTCTCCTTGTCAACGTTTAAGTCCTAGAATAATCTTATGTTCATTCCTTTTATCTTTTGCCCCTGCATCTCTCTTTGTTGCCATAAACCTTCTTAAAACTCGCAAATTTCACTCATTTCTGAGATGCTGACCTCAGGGTTGAGAACCTCAAAAAATTCAAAAGTGAAGATGGTGACTGTCCCACTTTAGTGTGCACTGATCTGGCAGCTAGGGGATTGGACTTGGATGTGGACCATGTTATCATGTTTGACTTCCCTAAAAATTCTGTAAGTTCGAGTTTCTAACCTTTTTGGTATTTTTGGTGATTCTTTATGACCGTGCAAGCTAATATGCCATCAATTGTGAAGGTTGATTATCTTCATCGGACTGGAAGAACTGCCCGTATGGGCGCAAAAGGTATGTCGTCCTATTGAAAGCACCAACATTGAAGATGTTAGTATTTCAGGTTCATTATTATTTGACTTATAGTATACATGAATAGGCTTGGCCAAATTATTACTTTTAACTTGTATACAATATAATGGCCTAAGCCTGGAAAGGCATATTTGCTGTCGCTTTTTTTTATTAGCTTTCATGTCGGTGTTTTCTGCACTGTTACTTGTTCCAAATAGATTTTCTGATAGACTGGTGGGAATTCCTTTTCTCAGTGAGGGTGGATTTAAAAGGTTAAATCCAAATGACTAGTTTATGTTGTGGCACTGAAGGTGGGTCTCATGTACTGTAGCTTTGTTTGATGTCGTTATACCCTTCCCACTCAAAATTAATACTCAGCATTTAGTCGTCTTTCTAGAATTGTTTTGCATTAGTTCATCTGATGATCTCACTGCATTTTGTTCTGTCCGAATTTGATTATGAGTCTGGAAGTAATTTTGGGTTGAATTTGTCACATGAACTCCAGTTTAAGTATTGGATCGAACTTCAGATTATCTTGTTTGTTTGCATAAATATGACATCTTAGTGCCTTGGGTCCATGACTACGTGTTACCCAGTATTATCGGCTACTTGATGTCAGATAGGTGAGTCGTTGCTGCCACCTTTATTCAGAAAGTCAGTTGAAGTAGGAGATCTTTTGGGGTTAAGGTGGATAATTGGGTTAGATAGGTTGGGCAGCACATATTCGAGATAGAGTGCAAGGACTAGCACCTGAAAGTCTCTGAAGTTCAGGCTAGATTGTTATGTTGGATTAGTTTTGCATTTATCTGTGTTCAGCGATACATAAAAAATCTGGTGGGTTTCTTTATAGTCTCTTACTTCAAAAAACTATTAATAAAAATAAAATAAACCCATCAAAATCCAAGCTTCCAATAAATACAAAATTCCTCTCATTTCGGATTTGAACCGGAGAGAGCACACAGCCACACACAAGTCACACACACACGCACATATATTTGCTTAGGTATGGAGCACTATTTCTCTTTCCATCAAGATGTGCTCCCAAATAGATATACGAACGTGTTTCTGTATGTGCTGATCACACAGTTGCATTTGTGATGATTCTCGACTCATTTTCTTATGTTATCAGGGAAAGTTACCAGTTTGGTTGCCAAGAGGGACGTACCTTTGGCCACTCGCATTGAAGAGGCTATGAAGAAAAATGAGAGCTTGGAATCTCTTAGTGTAGATAGTGTAATGCGGGACAAAGCTAGAACACGGATTAGTCAACAGACAGGCAAAAATATAAGAGTGATTAAGGCTTCAAATGTGAGAAGTAGTGGCAAAGCAACTTCAGATGTGAAAAGTAGTGGCAGGTTTACTTCAGACGCAAAAGGTAGTGGCAGAGCGACTTCAGATGTGAAAGGTAGAGGCAGAACGACTTCAAATGTGAGAAGTAGTGGCCGATCCACTTCAAATGTGAGAAGTAGTGGCCGATCACCTACAAATCAGAGTTCAGGGAAATCCCCAAGGTTTTCTGCCAAAGCGGTTCCTAGTCAGACATCTGCAAAGAAAAGCACTGGAGGGAAATCTGACTCGAGGGGCCAACCGAAAGGAAAATCTGTGAAAATAGCAAATCCATTCACATCTGCCAAGAAAGCTGTCAAGAAGTCGAAGGGGTCGGGCACAAGCACCCCGTCTAAGATCAGTGTGGTTGGGTTCCGTGGAAGAAGTTCTTCCTCTTGAAACAAAAAGCTAACTTAGGTATGCCAGTGAGGTTATGTATTGTGTTTTGTAAATTAGAAAACTGTCTTGGATGTTAATATAGGTTTGACAGGAATTGAACAATTTTGTACCGATAGTTTTCCAAAATGATATTGATTGAAATCGATATACATCGACTTTATGGCGTCAAACATGTCTCAGGCTCTATTGCGTGCTCATGTTATTGTATGAAACAGTGATACTAGCTATTGAATGAATACATTATACATTACAGAATTCGTACTGAATGTAAAAACAGTCGAGAAATGACTTGATCGAGGCTTCCAGAGTTCGATTGCTAGAGACTCTGATCACCGAAACTATTTCCAAGGAAGAGCAAGCCTAGAAGGCTTGGCTGGCATGACATTCCCGGCACGGTCATATATGATGACCCCTGAGAAATCCGGTAGCTCGCATTTTCCTCCCATAAGTATGTGCTTCTGCCAAACTGGCCCCGAAAGTTGCTGGCTATGCCCTCCTGCTCCTTGTGGACTAAACATCATTCCTTCATTTTGAAGCTGTATAACTGGTTCATCAGGCCTGTAGCAAGCGGTCCAGTGACGCCATCTTCTTCTGGAGTGGGAAGCACACATGAGAAGCGCAAAGGCACAGAAGAGAAGGGATAGACCAGCCAGTCCGGTCTGAGGCGCACTCATGGAAGAGTACGCTATTAAGAGAGGTTGACGAGCCATTGGGCGAGTTTAGTTAAACTACAATCCTCGGTGGTTTACTGTAAATCTAGCACGAGTTCGAACTTATATAGACCAACAAGCAAAGCACATAAAGGGTGCTTATTTGGGTTGGATGAAGTGGGTTAGTTAGTGTTTAGGGAGGTTGGCTATTTTTGCCATACTTTTACATGGTTTTGGTGCAACTCATATCCAGTTTATTGGGGTTTGAATACTTTGGAAGTTGTTGCCAATTACTAGAACCACAGGTACAAGTACAAAACAAAGAGCAAGTATACTAGTCACCTTGGATTTAGTAGAAGAGGAACTAACAACTTTGTTAGCTCTATATAACTAGATGTGAGTAATTTTATGTTCCATGACTAGCTTAATCTAATGATCTTTTTTATTTACTTGACAAACTCATATTTGAGTAACTTTATGTACCGTATTTTTGTATCTTACGTCCCTAAAAAGACAAGTGATAGCGACACGACATCTAAGGTTTATATGAAAGCATTCTTCTATAGATTCAAAAAATATGAAGAACTTCCAATTATTCATATGCCTACAGGTTCATCAACACGGTTAGTGCCGTTGCGTTTGGCCACCCCAACTTAAATTTGAGTCCCGTGTCAACCTAGGTTAAACCATTAGCCACGCCACGGTGACCCTTTTTTCAACTTAGCTTTGTATCTATTGGCGCTTTAAGAGCTAGAACAATACATTTTGAACTAATGTTCTAATGCCGTAGTTTCTCACATTATTTCGAATTACATAGAACTATAAAGTAAAACCAATATTGAAGCTGCAAAATAAACAAGTCAACTAGAACCTCTTATGTTACGTAGATACTTGTGATAGTATTTGCCGTAACAATTACATAGAACTTGAAATTAGATGGTTTGAAAAAAAAAGAAAGCACCTTCATCAAAAGGTGCCCATAATGCCACGATACTTTTCAACTGATCCACACCCCAACTCCCGTGGACTAGACAGATCACGACAATCCGAATTAAACACGAAATTTAACATTAACACGGTCTTCTGACTTGAATTGTAAGCTCTAGGCGAGGCTCAGTTGTAAGCCAGGTGTGCAAATAAAGGGTTCCTGAATCAAAAGCGAAAACAGTGTTTCTGTTCATGATATGTAGCTATAGAACCCTTTTTTTTTATTCTTTCTGTTAGAACTGAGGATCAGCATCTACACTCAAATGCGTTAGCAGAAGACTCTTGACCCAAAAAACGAGTGGTACGAGTTCTGAACATAATCTATGAAACCATGCCATAGGGAACAGGAGTCAAGCTTTTGCTTCCGTACAAAATATGGTGCTGAAAATGATGCCAGGGCTGACCGGGTCTCAGAGTAGACTTCATCTAATCCATGTAATCTATACCTTCGTCGTCTTCAAGTTCCATTTGACTTGCATCTGAGCCGCCAAAGAGTGACAAGAACACAAGCACTGAAACAAACTGAGCTGTTAGGAAGTATTTCGCTCTTCGTCTGAATTTCTTTTCTTCTTCTGTCCTTTCCTTCTTAGGCTTACTTTTTGGCTTTGCACCTATTACATTTTTTTTAAACGAAAGCAACATTAGTAACTATACTGAAAGCATTGTATTGATTTAGGAATTCTGCTGGAAACACGGCAACTCAAAACCTGAACAAAGCAAGGAACAGCGAGAAAGGATACGGCAGATTTAGAACAAAAACAAACAATAATTAAGTACAAAGCAAAGCTAGTAAGGAAGACAGTAATTTAAGAGCGCTTTTGGAGAGCTTTTGAAGAGGAGGCGAATGCCAAATGTTCTGCAAGGAAGACAGTAGTAACCTCAAATTTTGTAACAAAATGGCCTCTAGGATTCCCACAGATTTAGAACAAAAACAATTCAACGGGGATCCCTGACTCCTTAGATAAACACCACATCATGACAAAGTCATCAAACAAATGACTATGCCCAATTTATAAAATTGGCACATACATCATACGTGAGTTCTTAACCAAAAACAAACAATAATCAAGTACAAAGCAAAGCTTCCAAAACAAAGCTCACAGAAGTACAGAACTCCCAAAAAATTAACTCATCACCCCAATCTCTACTCCTTTTCTGTTCTCTACAATGAACTATATGTGGAATCGCTAGTACCTCTTTTCTCATACAGCCAAACATAAAAACATTTAAGATAGTAAGTCAAACAAACTAGTGGAGATTTTACAGGTTACCTGCGTCTGCATCATACAAATATTGCATCAAAAAGTTAAGGGTTGTCATTTTTGCCAAAATATTACACTACCATCAATGGCAAGAAGGTACCTACAGACTACGGTAGGCCTCAATCCAAAGAGGAATCATGACATTAAGTTACTTCACATGATGATTTTTTAAATTCAAGAATGATTTAACCCACAGATCCTGAACTCACTCCTTACAAAAGTATATAAGAATTCTAATAATGAGTAAAAACTAAAGACCATAAGGGCCGAGACATGATATCTTACCAGATGTTGAAGAAGAAGCCTGCCCGTCAGATGATGGAGCTCTTGACCATGCTGGCACTGCTGTCTGAACTGAGGATTCCTCGATGAACTGTGCACCGAGCTTTTCAGTGTATTTCACAAGATTGCTGTGATCTAAAAGCTTGCTCTTCAAGTTGGATGTTTCCTATGAGCATTAATAAGGACATATTATCTATTTTAAATGAACAGGAACCAGAATTCAATTAAAAGAAGGACAATACATAATGGAAAGGGATGAAAAAGAGAATTAGAATACAAGAAGAAGTCAGAGAGTCATCCAGCTCCAACACAATTAACAATAGAACATAGCATGAGATCAGCATCCATTGCCCAAGGGCATCCCAGCCTATATAGGCCAGGCCTTTTAAAGCCAGAGGGAGGGAGTGGTTGAACGGTGGGTATACAAAAGGAACAAATCATTGGTGGTGGTGGAGTGGTGGAGAGGAGAGAGGTGGGGACACTGGTGGGTGAAGAGGAGAGAAACAGGCGGCTAAAGGAGCAGATGTTTCCTCTATCCACAGGTAACAGGATCTGAAACCCACGGGAGAGTTTGGAAATATTTGAGTGGGGATTGGCAAAAGCGAAAGAAACAGAATAGAAAAAAAAATGCATCAATAAGTAAGAGATTTCAAAAAGCTTCACTAATAAGCTCTAGTTCTAAAGTTTAAGAGATAAATCTAATAGAAAACTCACTGGTAGAGCCTGAAGCAAAATCAGGGTATGGCTGAGGAATAGGGCATCCAAACTACTAGGCCTGCACGAGGAAGTAGAAAACCAACCATTCTGAGTTAGCTTTTACATTCATCAGGTTTGTGAAGTAGTTTGAAAACTATAGTAGTATTATATTCGTAGAAGCACCTGCTACCAAAAAGAAAAGACTCCTCCCCCAACTGAGTTGAAAGAGCTTCATATGCAAGGCTTGCCCTTCTATAGATCTGTAGAAAAAATTCCAACAGTAACGAGGTTAATGATCAACTAGAAAATTTCGAATATAAGAAGGGACAATGTCTGGCCACTAAAAGTTAACAGGACTACTGGCGGGCAGAAGAGGTACAAATTGTCACCTTAACGCCAAGACAGCATCCATGTATCAGAACACACACATAAGAAAATCACCCGGCAAAGTCCACGCAATTATTGGAAAATAAAAAACTATCACAGCAAAAGTTAGACCTCAGTTTCTATTCTTTCAGCATTTTCGTTGGTAATTCCTAGGCAGCGCTTTGCAGACTGAACTTGCTTGTAGTGGAGAATTGACCCAATAGGCCATGGAAGATCAGAGTAGTAGATCTTCTCTGCACTGGTTTTGTCTGAAGCTATCCATAATTCGTATGTAAGAGCATCTGTGAGCCAGCTGCAAATCATCGCTTTCACTGAGATCCATTCGGGGATAGTGCGAAATTCAGAGTCCAAATCACTAATACCATCCTCTCTCAGACACTCAATGACCCCGCCTTTCTCATTATCAAAGGCCACATATGAACCAGCTTCAACATATGGAATGTGATCTACAAATAGAAAAAAAGTAAGTTTTCGTTTTAATACAATAATAATGGAATTGGGTAATGGCGGAGAGGAGGACGGTAAGAAAGAGTTTTCAGTGACATATCCGAAAATCACGAGATATGAAAACAGAGCATTATAAAAAGCAAATATACTAGAACAAAGGTTCTAGCTTTCGACAAAAATGCTACTTTTTAGCACTATCTATCTACGACAACAAGCGATTATAAATGTTTATTAACAAACAAAATGTCACATCAACAATTTAGAACAATAACACGAAAAAGACAAACACAATGACCTACACTATAGAAACAATACCTAGTATTCTCATGCTTCAGATATGAGCAAAAATGTCAGCTCTGCAACCTCCTTTTTCATGGACACAGCATTGTACATAGAACACCAAGGCTATATCCATCCTAAAATAAACAAGTGTACATATTTCTCTAAAGCCTAAACATAAGACTCAGGAACGCTCCACAATTCTCCCTACTCTCCAAAAGGAATTCTTAGTTAGGAGCATTGTCTTCAATTTGAGAAGTTATTAAGCCATAAATATTGCTTCATTTCATCAGCTATTGTATCTCCATATACAAGTCACCAGATCCTTATCACCCAAAATCGTGGGACGTTGCATTTCTCAAGAAAAATACAAAACGTGAAGTTATTTGATTAACAGGGAATGCCACTTCTTAGGAATCTCTACTTCCCACAATGTTTGAAGTTGCTAACTAGGGCAGCCAAGTCAAGTGAAAGTTCCTATGGAAGTCATGTCCTACATGTGCAAGCAAACAAATTTAACTTCCCAAGATGCAACATGTCATGGGAAGGGGAAGTAGAACTAAATAGGACCTTGAGAATACCCGCATCCATCCAAACGAGCACATAAACTAGTCAAATAAACACAACTTAAAAGCCTGAGAATTCGTATTTAACAAGAGCCTTCCCAACTTTAAAAATTGCAAGAAGACCAGAACCTGATGGGCATATCTAGTGATTGGCAGGATATACTCCTATCATATATGAAGAATCATATATTTGAAGTAACAGTTTCAATACAATTTATCCTGACGAGCTACAAAATTTACGCTATTCTAGTATTCTGTAATATTTTTCAAGGAATTAAAAAAATAGTAATCAGGTATGCAAGGGGAAGAAATGACCCCAACCCCTCCAAAGATGTTAACAAATACAATGTGTCAAGACGCTAACCATACATGAAATGGAAGAAAAGGGAGGGGGGAGGGAAGCAAATTCCTTTCATCTGGAAAGACGTTCGGATATGGGAAAGAAAGGAAAGTGGAGGATCCATTTTCACTCCCTGATGTATAGATTAGATTCAATATCTCCATTGTTGGAAGGATTTAGAGGGAAAGTAGAACATCACTCTTTCTTTCCACTCCCCTCTCTCCCCTTCCATCCAGCTTATGTATACAAACAATCTACTACATTGTGCCACCCCATGCCACCTAGACCAATCCAAGAAAACTCAGTGAAAGTACTCAATTTTGTCAAATCTACTCAATACAATTCGACGAACTGGCTCGTGAGTCCTGCCTTCCAAGTTCAAGTATAGAAACAGAGTCAATAATCTAATCAAGAATACCATCCAAAGTAACCTATATCCAAACATTTAATCTTAAGTCATTCGAAAGCTTAGGCATTATCAGCCTAGTTTGACTCCTTCAAAAAAACTCTCCATCTACTGAACACACATTCAGATCACATCAAGTGACTATTTCTCGCTATTCATTTTTATCCAATAACATGAATTGTCAAACCAAGGAGATATTCTTGGCGGGTGATTATATTTTCATCCTCAGTGATAAAGAGTACACTAGTGGTCCATATCTCCAAAAACTCTTCCATCTTTCTCAAAAATTACCAATCAACTTTTTGAAAGGTTGAAACTTTAGTTCAACGAATCAAATACAGTTAGGCTCAAGCATAATATGTGAAGGCGTGAAGCAACAACCATCTACAAATCGAAGCGGAACATCTGGTTTGTGTGCATTCATCACATTACCAATGAAACACACCAAAATCTAGCTTTAAATAACTACACTTATCGCCCAAATACGCTCTTCTAGCTATACCTACAAATGGTGCATGAGTTCAATTGTTCTTTCCTCCGAAAATGAACAAAAACTCTTGGGAAATCTATTGAAAAAGATGGAGGGTCTTTAGCTCAATTTGTACTCAATTAACTCCACAATGGCAAGCCCTTTAAACCGTCTCAGAAAAGTTACAAGCTAAACAATGTAAGCCTTATAACAAGTGAAGAAGTGGAGCAACCCAAACAAATACTTACTCCTAAACACTAGACTCATGGCAGCATATTAATTTTCTTTCTAATCAACCTCGACAAATATGTCGATTATAATTCAACACAAACACCACAAAACATCACTAACCGAATCAGCTCCATTACAACGAAGCAATATAACTCCAACTCAATACTCACTCTCACCACAGGATCAACAATCAAATAAGTTCCTTCATACCAAAATCAACAAAACTACAACAACCCATAAGCATTTTCGGCCCGAGTTCGATCAAAGGGCAATGCAAAAACAACAGTACCCGGCAGAATAATCAAGGGTATAACCAATACAAGAGAGAAAAGTACATTAAAATTCAGAAAAGAAGGCAACTTTGGGAAAATAAACTCATACCCCCATACCCACATAATATTTCCTCTAAATTACACCGAATTTGAACAATTTAACAAAAAATAAAAGGGGGATTAAGAAGAAAACCTGAATCAGGGTAGGTGGAATTGTAGCACAAATCAAAAGGGGTACTAGAAAACTTGAGGAATAAGAAAACAGGCAAGCTTCTTTGGCACGCAGTTGGGAGACCAAAGCAAGGCTTCGTTGATACGACAAGGGTCAGTCTTCCTACTCCTGTTTCCTCCATTTTTTTACTGTGAAATCAGAAATCGAGAATGCAATATGGAGAGAGAAAGTTAAGTCAAATGGAATTGAATGAAAGTTGTGAGTTGAAGGAGTTTGGTTCGTTTTGCAAGAAAAGAGGTTTTAGATGCCTCCTCGGTTTTTTCGAAAGGAAGAAAATTCATTCATAATAATTAGCCATACGGCATCTACAACAAGTGCTGAAATTATCAAAAT
>JBBYHQ010334859.1:0-38401 GCA_038382645.1 Spergularia azorica
TTGACCTTTCCAGATGTCGGATAATAGCCATTGATGTCTCTATTGTCAAGAATCAAAGATACAACTCGAGTGTTTTTTAATATTTTTTTTTCCATTAATTACATGAAAGATAACAATAATTTAGAAATAATAGATTTCCTAAACCAAACTTTTGGTGAAGGTGACACTATGATAGATCACAAACACAAAGTTGGTTATAGAGATGTCGTCCACATTTTGCGCTTAAAAACAAACGAAAAGCAGACCCGTGAATTCACGGGCACAAAAACTAGTTGTTATTGTTATTCTACAAGTTTACAATTCTACAATGTTGCTATAAACTCTTGTACTAAAACTTTTTAGCAAGGCAAAAACTAGGGAATTTGGTATATTAATGTACTCCTTTCGTTCCTTTCATACGTGCCGAACATCTATAAACAAAAGTGGATTTGATGGGGAAACCAAATATTAAATGATATGATTAAAAAGGAAGCAAAAACGAAGGGAACATGTTTAGGCAACAATTTAAGGGGGCGTTTGGTTCAAATTTTGAAATGAAAACGGATTGGAAACAAGAATAGAATGGGAGTGGAAACAAGTTTCATTCTTTATAAATGTTGTTTGGTTAGGTATATGAATGGAATGAATCCATAAATACGGGCAAAATTGTAATTTTTTTTAAATTAAAATAACCACCAACAAATCAACTATTCTCTCTCCTCCCTCGGCCGCCACCGTTGACCACCCACCGCCGCTGTTGACCACCACCAACCGCGACCGGTCTGACAACCAATATCATCATTTCAACCCAAATTACATAACGAACAAGCGTATATGATTACTTTTTCTTAATATTGCTCCAAATGATGTAGATCTAAGAATTTGTTTTCGTTTTTTTTTTTAATTGGTGGTGGAAAACGTGGTGGGGCGGTCGGAGATGTAGGTGGAGGGGGTCGCCGGTGGGGCAGGGGGTAGAGCTCGGTGGTGTCAGGAGAAAGAGAGAAGTGAGGAAGAAGAGAGAAGATAGAAAATGCAAAAAGAAGGTCAACGTGGTGGCAAGGGCGGTCGATGAGGTGGCCGGTGAAGTCGCCGGAGCAAGGGCGACCGGAGGGTGGCGTCTCCGGCGGTATAGGTGGCGTCTCGTGTTCTCTGGCAGTGGCTTGTGGTGGTCCGGTGAGGGGTTGGGGGTAGGGGGGTTGGTGTGTGGGAGGAGAGAGAGAGGAAGGAAGGAGAGAGAAAATAATTAGGGGGATTCAAATATGAAATCTTAGGTTTTTTGAGGGATTCATTTTTGGGGGATTGGAAAGGGATTGAGAGACCAAAAAGTTGCAAACAAACACAAGAAACGGATTGGGAGAATGAATCCGTTATCAATCCCCCCAAAAACGATGAACCAAACACCCCTTAAGTGGATTAGATTTAACTATTGTATATCCGATACTTTGTTGAACACCAAAAATTTCTCTATGCCAATTGGCCTCCCCTAAACAAAGGAATACAAGACGATATCCAATGCGGTTGTTCCCCACCGTGAAGACCCAACCAGTGAATTACTCGACATCTCAAGCAGGTTCACCTCAGTCCTGAGTTCAATAGCGATGTGGACTCGGTCCTAGAGTTCCTAACACATCTCCGAGACCAACTATGAACAAAAAATACAGATTAAACATGTAAAGTCGTGTCAAAAGTGCCACGGTCTAAAAAAAAAAAAAAAAAAAGTGCCACGGTCTGCAAGCAAAAACAGCTAACTCATCGCTGCCAGAATGTAATAGACTTTCACAGAGCCGATTAGCAGAATATCGGAGTCCAGAAATCCAAGATAGCAAGTATCCAACAAAACACCAGCAAATCCAAGACGCCCCTACAGGTACCATTCTAGAGTCTAGACCCATTCTGCTTGTAAAAAGCAAACACCACGCTAAGAGCCGAAGCAGCATACAACTTCAGTACACGCTCCTAAAGTTTTTCTATACAACCAGACTGCAGGTAACTGACAAAACACACTATTGTTGAAACACAGTTGCAAAAAGATCAATGATAACCCGATCAGCAAAAGCACAAACTGCACAAAGCAGTGACCTCTATATATCCTGTACTAACAAAAACCAGACAGACGCTACCTGAGTCAGAAGATCAAACTTCCCTCACCAGACTCGTAAAAGAGAAACGAAATCACGAATCCAGCACATGATTTCCAGAAATAAACCTTGGCCAAATAACCAGGGCAAGAAAAAATAATGATAGAGCAAGGAGACGAAGACAGAGAATTACGGAGAACAAAGCTACTTAGATCTCATTAGATTTAAACTAGGAACTTGTCTTTAAAAACTAAAAATCCAACGAAAACGCCCAAAAGCATCACAGCGACCAGCAAAAAATTCCACAGCTCTAAGCAGAGCTCAGTAGTAGATCAAGTTTATCAACATGCAATAAGGGCTAAAGGCAAAGAAAATAAACGATAACTTGTGCTAATCAGCAATCTCTCAAACCAGGGCCAGGGAGCTTAGTCGACTTCCTCCATCTTGGACTCCTCGGTCTCAGCCTCCTCAAGAGCGGGCATGTCAGCATCCACATCAGCAGCATCTTCATCAATGCTCAGACCAAGCTTCAACATCCTGTGGATCCTGTTTCCGAAAGTGCTGGGCTCATCAAGGCTGAATCCAGAGGTAAGAAGGGCAGTCTCGAACAGGAGCAGAACCAAGTCCTTGACAGACTTGTCATTCTTGTCAGCATCAGCCCTCTTCCTTAGCTCATCCATGATGGAGTTCTCAGGGTTGATCTCCATGGTCTTCTTGGAGGACATGTAACCAGCCATGCTGGAGTCCCTCAGAGCCTGTGCCTTCATGATCCTCTCCATGTTAGCAGACCAACCATACTCACCAGTGACCAAACAGCAAGGAGAGTCGACCACACGGTCAGAGACGATAACCTTCTCAACACGGTCGCCAAGGACATCCTTCATCACCTTGCAAAGACCCTCAAACTTCTCTTTGAGCTCCTCCTGTTTCTTCTTCTCGTCCTCACTTTCATCAAGCTTGAGACCCTCCTTGGTGGCACAGACAAGCTTCTTGCCCTCGAACTCCTTGAGCTGACCAACAGCATACTCATCAATGGCGTCAACCATGTACAGGACCTCGTAACCCTTCTTCTTCAGCTTCTCAAGGAAGGGAGAGTTCTCAACTGCCTTCTTGCTCTCACCAGTAATGTAGAAAATCTCATTCTGGCCCTCCTTCATTCTGGTGACGTAGTCCTTAAGACTGGTCATCTCATCACCACTCTTGGTAGAGTGGTACCTCAGCAACTCAGCAATCTTGGTCCTGTTCTGGGAGTCCTCGTGGATACCCAACTTCAAGTTCTTAGAGAAAGCCTCGTAGAACTTGGTGTAGTCCTCCTTGTTCTCAGCAATCTCAAAGAAGAGCTCAACACACTTCTTCACAAGGTTCTTACGGATAACCTTCAAGATCTTGTTCTGCTGCAATGTCTCTCTGGAGATGTTAAGAGGAAGATCCTCAGAATCAACAATACCCTTGACAAAGCTCAAGTACTCAGGGATCAACTCCTCACAGTTGTCCATGATGAAGACACGGCGCACATAGAGCTTGATGTTGTTTGGCTTCTTCTTGTTGTCAAACAAGTCGAAGGGTGCCCTCTTGGGAACAAAGAGGACAGCCTTGAACTCCAGCTGACCCTCAACAGAGAAGTGCTTGACAGCCAAGTGCTCTTCCCAGTCGTTGGTCAAGCTCTTGTAGAAAGCAGCATACTCTTCCTTGTTGATCTCCTCTGGCTTCCTCATCCAGATAGGCTTCTGCTTGTTGACCAAGTTCCACTCGTGTGACACCTCCTTGATCTTCTTTTTTTTCTTCTCTTCCTTTTCTTTCTCCTCGTCAACATCCTCAACCTTGCCTTCCTCATCTTTCTTGTCCTCCTCGTCTTCATCATCAGAAATCTCCTTCTCAATGGTCTTCTCAACCCATAGAGAAATAGGGTAGCTGATGAACTCGGAGTGCTTCTTGATCAAGTCCTTAACACGGCGCTCCTCAAGGTACTCAAGCTGGTCCTCCTTGAGGTATAGGGTCATCTTGGTACCCCTGCCAAGTGGCTCACCAGTGGTGTCCCTGGTCACTGTGAATGAACCACCAGCTTGGGATTCCCAGACGTACTGCTCATCGTCGTTATGCTTGGATGTGACGATAACCTTCTCGGCCACAAGGTAGGCAGAGTAGAAACCAACACCAAACTGCCCAATCATGCTAACATCAGCACCAGCAGCCAAAGCTTCCATGAATTCCTTTGTTCCAGACCTGGCAATGGTACCAAGGTTGTTGACCAAATCTGTATACACAAAACAAACAAAGTCAGAAATACAAATTCATGTTCTAAACAGCAACAAAATCCAAACAGATCGGGTATTAGAGTCAAAATCACTCACCAGCCTTTGTCATTCCGATACCACTGTCAACAATGGTAAGGGTGTTGTTGGCCTTGTCAGGAATAATGTGGATGAAAAGCTCAGGCTGTCCATCAAGCTTGCTCTTGTCAGTCAAACTCTCAAAACGGATCTTGTCCAAAGCCTGCATTATAACCAAATTGTTAACATCAGAACATATTCGCTATAATTAAACCAGATAATATCAAATTCAACAAGAGAAGCAAAAGAAAACAATTTCCGATAATTCAATTTTATATATGATAGCAACACCATCACAACACAGATCTAAAGCCACTTCCGATAATTCTATTTTATATAAAACAGCGACATCATCACAACACAGATCTAAAGCCACTGCCTAACGCTTGTTGCACACTATTTAGACTGCTCAATAATCTAGCGCATATTCATGATACCACTGAATCACATGGAAGTCCAATATACAATCCACCTAAACCTCGCAACATCGATTATACATCATAACATTCAAAGAGCCGAACGCAGACAATAGCCAGCTAAACTTCGCAAATCACAGCACATATCGACTCGCAACATAACATCTAACAATCACTCGCATTCTCGGAGAAACTAAACGAGACCACAGCCTAGGTCAACAAATTAATTTAACCGAAAAGCCTAAACCTAGAAAATTAGGCGAACAAATCACTTTCACCGGAATCCAAAATCAAATATTCTAATTAGATTCACATGATACTAAACCCTAATTTTCAAATTTCTCCGACTATTTCAGATTTCTCCTCACAAAATCTAGGTTATCGTCTTAATCATAGATTAAGAAGTTAAATTAAACTCTAACGACGAATTAATCACAAAAAATACACAAATAATCGAATCGGCGGTAATTAATCACAAATCATGAACAATAACGCATAATCAACAAACTCAATAATTTCTCATAAATTACCACAAATAATTAACGAACATAATCATTTAAATTCATCATATACAACGAAAATCCTACTCTACAAATCAAATCAAAACCTAAAAAATCATACATCATACAAAATCATAACAAAATCAACTAAAAAATCATACGGTAAATCAGATCTAGAGAAGTAAAAGTGCGAAAAAAATAAAAAGGAGAAGAGGAACATACATCGGAAGAGTTACTGATGAGCTCACGAAGAAAGATCTCCTTGTTAGAGTAGAAAGTGTTGATGATAAGACTGAGAAGCTGGTTGATCTCAGCTTGAAAAGCAAACGTCTCTTGTTCCGCCATTGTTGAGAGAGAGCGTGTAGAAGAAGAAATCGAAATCGGAGGAGAGAGAAAGAGAAAGTGGTGAAGAATTTAGGGTTCAAGGAGTAGGAGGCGGAGTTTGTGTGGAGAAGAGGTTGTTTATATAGTGTTGAGAATTACTGAACTGGTTGATTTTTGAGTGGTTTTATTAGGGTTTCTAGATCCTTCTATTTGATACCGATTTTCTTTTCCTTTTTTTTTATTTTTGGGAGGATTTCTCGGACCTCTTTTTCTTTTCATTTTCCTTTTTTTTAATTTTTTTTTTTTGTTATGTGGGGAAGGTGGGGAGTTTGTTATGGATTCTAGATCCTTCTAAAATCATTTATTTTTGAGAAAAAAGAAAAGGGGAAATTTCTAATTTTCTATATTATCTTGTGTTCTCATTTGCTTTTCTTTGTTCGTTTCTTCTTCTTTGGGGTAGTTTTGGTTATTCTCGTGCTTTTTTCTTTTTGCCAAAAAAATACGAGAAACTTGCTCTTTTTCGCTTTTGTAATTTCGGTTCTCGTATGAGTTAGGATGAAACAAGCGATTATTGCCAAACGGTATGGGAGTTTAATACGGCGAGTATTAACCTGGCAAAGTTAAGTTTCAAAAAGATGGACACAAATACGTCCAATAAGTTAATGGCTTTTAAATACGAGTATATAAAAAATAAACACGTGTAAATTTTAAAGTACGCCTTCGTTTTGAAAAGTTTGGAACAAAATAATTCATGAATATATATATTGTAAAAGAATGCCTATTGAACTCAAGTTAGCTTTTGAAACACTTTTTTGCGACATATTTACTATCTGATAATGAGAAACAAAGGCGGACATAGAAGGAATAGAAATGTAGTATTGTGAAATTTGCCTGGAAAATATGTTGACTATTAAAAAAGAACTAGTTTTTGCACCCGTGTAATCACGGGGCTGTATTTGTAATTTGTTTAGTAAGTCTCAAAATTTCATTATGAAGGAGCAACATGAAATCATTTTTGCTCTTTTCTCAGTTCCGAAATGAGTAGTACTCAAAAATTGATCATAAATTTTGGTTCATCACCTTATTATTGATCCAACAACGCTCTTCGGAAGTTTGTATATATACATTAAAAAAAAAAAGTAGACTATTTGGATAACAAAAACGCCACTCCCGACTACAAAAATAAATGACACTCATGTGTATTTGTTGGTGTATATATTGATATACATTTGGTGCTATGGAGAAAAAAAAAACTATTGTAATTGCTACATGAGCTCACGTAACATACAAAATATGAGTCTCCTAAGATAGTATCAACTTAAGGAAATCAGTTGATCGACACTACTTGTCATACATTCCTCCGCACTCCCACTAAGAAAACCAGTTGCATTAAAACTAAGTAGCTCCGATCAGATCGTTTTAAGTTATCTTAAATATGAACACAAAGTTTATATAACCCCCAATGTTAACGACCCTACGAATAACTTCTTCGACATTACAGGCTATGTCATGGAACTCCTTGTATGTAAAGTTCGACTGCCCTCTTATCATAAGAACATGACCATTCTACAAATTCCTAGTCTATATGTAAATTTTGAAGTTTAAGCTAGTTGGGGTGCAAATATTGTGCACCCGTAATCTATATGTTTTCCCTGTCAACAGTCAAACAGATAAACCCCAAAAATGTTAGAATGTTCAAGCTGAGAGATAGAGACAACATACAATAGCACCCGTGAATCCTCCCTTCTAATAAACCAGGCGTTCAAAATAAAATTAGGTATGGAACACCAAAAACTTAAGCAGTCGAAATGAAATTTTATTACACCTTACACACCAAAGTAAATATCTACCTTTGACCCTTTGTGTACTTTCATCAATCATCATTCTGAGCCCAACTACTATAGTTGGGTAGCCGTACAACGAATTATCAAATCAATCATCGTTCTGGGGGTCAACTTTTACTTGGAGGCCCAAGGGAAAAAAAAAAAAAAAAAAAAAAAAAAAAAAAAAAGACGGAGTAGATGCCTCATGCTTGCTCTATTGGAGTAGCGGATATCCAAGAAATAACAATATTATGGACTGAAATCCTGAACTTGAGTAGAAATATCATATGGTCACTGATTAAGTTAGTACTTAGTAGCATGTAGTAATTCATTTTTGACCTATATATAACAGCAACACCATTATTGACTTATTGTCATTGTCTTAAAAACTCCCGCCTATGTTAATGCAAAGAAAGATGTACCAAGGGGAGATCGGATACTCGGATAATGTACGCAACTGTGATCTATACTATGCAAAACATTATTAAATGGTAAAACGCGGTCAAATTGCATCTTCCGCCCAATTAGTTTGGCAAAGGGAACTTTATTTTAAAAAAAAAAAAGTTTGGCAAGGGAACTATACATCTGACCTGAACCACTTTTCCTCAGGTCAAGTGCTATTAACATTTCAACAATTCTCTAAGACGCTAATAACCATTGTTCATGACGATAATTACAAATGTATATCAAGAGAGAACATACTATAAGTACCGTAGGATTGGGTTTTCAACTGTATCGAGCCAAATTAAAGGCAAATGTCCAGCCAATGACGGATTTCGCGCCACGGAATGAATCATGGAGATCATACTGAGAATCACACACTCTTGAATGTTTGAACATATTCATATGGAAACCACCCATACGAAGGCTAATGAGGTTCATCTGGGACAATTATTTCTTATTCGTTCTAGTAACCTCAGCTCTTCATCCCTTGACAGGAATGGATCAAGTTTGAAGAGGTTATTCACAAACATAGCTTCCTCATCTTGGCGATTGAATTTACAGTAAAAATCGACTATGGGATTATAAGTGTTCTCGTTAGGAAAACAATTATTGTTAATCATGCAGCGAACCATATCAATTGCTTCCAAAAACATAGCATTCGCAGCATAACTGCAACAAATGTAATGTAAGTTATTACATCATGTATAATCCTTATGCCCCTCATCTCGGAGAATATCCTAGAGGCATTCTTCAATCGACCATTTCTACAATAGGCATATATAACAGTATTATATGAAATAATATCCGGAGTCAGCCCTTCAGCAACAATTTCTTTGAGCACTTTTTCTGCCCTTTCAAAATGTCCAGATCAGCTATACATATGCATCAGAGTGTTGTAAGTTGTCAAGCTAGGAGTGAACTGCCTCTCTTTTAACAAATCCATGATTACGTTCACTTTGTCAACCATCTGCCGACGACCATAAACAGAAACCATTGCAAAACCCCAGCTAATTTCATTTCCTCAAAAACAATGGCTGCTTCTTCACACAAAGACCCCTAACGACAACAATTGATAAGCGTATTATACACTTTGATGCAGGACGAAGTGCCAATGAAACAACATCATACCTTTTTAAAGAGCATCTGTTCTTCAATCCAATTCCAAAGAAGAGTAAAAGTCTAAGTTTCATAGATCACCTACGTTGCAAAATGGTAAGTTAGCTATGTAAATCAAAGTCTCTACCAATCGACATTGGTTTTGATCGAAGAACCTGAACTTTTTATGTACTCTTTTATATCGTGGCTTCCCCGAAATCATTCTTAATCACACAACACACAACACAGATAAGCAAGCTAAAGTTCAGGGCAACATACCTTTGGTTACCCAGGATTATTAGAGATAAATCCTCGTCAGTCGGGATTCACACATGGGTCTGCATTATTACCAAAAAAAAAAAATTTGACCACATATGAAAAGCCTTATAATTAAACTAATTACATCTGATGGTAAGAAGCGATTAAATCACGTAATATTGAGTAAATCAAAAGTTTAAAAAAGCACAATTGAATGAACTATGAGCAAGTAATTTCTGAACTAAAATAAGTTAGGCCCGCTTAGTAATCTTAATCAACCAAGCAATAAAACGCAAGCTACAAAATCAATTGAATATCAAACGCAACAATCAAAATCGAATTGGAAGCGACACTTATACTTGAGCAAGAAGCGACCAAAACCAGTACTATGAGACACAAAATCACCACAATACACCAAGAATACCCATTAAAAAAAAAGGAGTGGACAAACCTTGATTGATTCAGCAATTTGGCGCGAGCTCCATCCTGACATGGTTGCAATA
The DNA here is from genome assembly GCA_038382645.1 of Spergularia azorica. Classification (NCBI taxonomy): domain Eukaryota; kingdom Viridiplantae; phylum Streptophyta; class Magnoliopsida; order Caryophyllales; family Caryophyllaceae; genus Spergularia; species Spergularia azorica. The sequence goes on from JBBYHQ010334859.1 coordinate 9,751, forward strand.
TTGATTTTCACCTACCATCCGAATTCTTCTGACTTGGATACATCCTATAGTCTCACAAAATTTGCACCAAACATCAGAATAGAACGAATCGTGTAAAAATGTAATGAACCGGACAGAGTGTTGAATGCCCTTGAGTCAATCACAAACCCATAAAAGATCATAGTAATAATGATTCCTATTCAGGTTCAGCCCTCAGCGTTATTTACCATGACCTATGGCAATTAGCCCATACCTTCTATTTCTACTTATCCTAGTAAAAATAAAGAGAATTATGAATAGAAATCAGGACTGCTAGTTCTTTATCATATATCGATGACACGAATAGCTACTCCAACCATCCAAACTTCTGCTCCATAACAAATTAATCTCAGGAATTATGATCAAAGTCTAATCACAAATCCAAGAAAAGCAAACAAAAGAAAGCTCACACATTAAATAAATTGCCGACTTATATAACTAAAGGAAACATGACGTACCTTACTAAAGTCACAACGTACAAAATCGACAAATTGATCAAGCGAAGAGTCCAATAGAAGCAACACCAAGTTTTCCTAGAAAAGACAGTATTATAGCATCATGTCTTGAAAATTAAACTTGACTCACTAACTGCCAAGACTCTAAAGCTGCTAAAACAAAGAGGGTGTAGTCCGATATTAAAATTGTGGATTGGAGACCATAATTTGGTCTTGATTCGCAATATCTCATGAAGTATATTAGACTTAAGTTCATGTAATGGGTTGGAGGTTCAGGTGCAAATCAAATCAAATTCTGTAGACTTGCAATACCGAATTACAGATTATAACTAAAACTCTTTGACTGATATAAGATATCCAGAAGATAAGTGAGCAAAAAAATAGTTATTATATTGTCTCTGATTTGGTCGGAGTCAAACAACTGCCCAAATTAGAGAATATACAATGAATAGCACAGTCTGATTCTCTAAACAACACCATAAAAATAAGAAACCATACTTGTTTGCCAAAATAGATTCGAGGCCAGCTCCAACAATTGCAAAAACTTACCAAATTGTCAAACAATTTTATCTTCTTTTGTCAAATAGATTGGACACACTACCTACATCAGTATGTACCTTTGCCACCAACTGGACAGCATTTGATTTAGAAAAATACAAAATCCAACACCATCAATATCATATTATAACATCACTTGACCAGTTCTATTCAATACAATCTCTACATGTACAATCAGGGTTATACGTACACTTAGTGTTAGAATTCGATCGAGCATCATATAAGATTAATCACACATCAATTCCAAGAGTCTAATCATTCACAGTACTAACACAATTACTCGATTCACCATTCCAATACTAACAAAATTACTCGAATTGCAAGGCAGAGTGTCTAATCATTACGATACTGACGCAATTACTCGATTTACAAAGTGGAGAGTCTGATCATTCACCGTAGTAACGCAATTACTCGATTCTGCATTCCAATACTAACGAATTTACTCGAATTGCAAGGCGGAGACTCTGATTATTCCAACGCAATTACTCGATTCGCAAAGCGGACAGTCTAATCATTCATTCTAGCATTAACGCAATCAATCAATTATACTAACATTTTTGTTTCAAAGCAGCTAAGATTATAACAGAATTAGTACCAAAAATAATTCAAATACAGAAGAAAAATCTCAATTATTATACCTTGAAGAAAAAGAAGAACTTGATTAGAGAGAGCTTGTTCGTCAAATCATATCATAAGTCCAATGCACATAACATGTATTATGATAACTTTTCGACAGGTAGAGAATGCTAACCTTGGTACTCACTCAACAAAAGACACATCATAGTCAACTATACTAAACGTATGCAGCAAGATCAGAATACCTGATATATCCATTCTCTATCAAAATTGAGCAACGCTGCACAACACTCAGAATTTTTTAAAAGGGGCCAATTTACCTAGAATCGAGAACTGGAAAACTGTTGGGCTCCTCTAACAATTCTACAGTTGCTGGAAAGTTTGAGGACTGATTTCCTTCATAAAATTATACAACACTATAGTTAAACAAATTTTGAAATCAAATAAACGGAACTAACAGAACAAAAGAAAGCAGCTTCTCTCGACTTACTTTGAGATGGCACAATTTGAAAGAAGCTCCGTTACAAAGATCAGGCAGGCAGCTGAGCATAACCTGTCCACAGTAGATAGCAGTAGTTATTAGCTACTTCAGAAGCTGCACGAATGCTTAATGGGAAAGGCAGAAAAGCAAAGCATATGTTTAAGTATGGAGGGAAAAGAGCACAGCAAACATCAAGGTCTTGAATTCGTTATTTGATCTTTAAATTAAGCTCTGAACTCCAAACACAATAAACTAACCTCAACTATCATCACCCAACCCCGAGCTTCTTCGAACGGATTGATGGATCCCTACAAAACAGGTAGAAGTCAACAATAATTCACAAAATGAAACAGAGGTGCGCACAAAAACAAATCGACCAACGAATTTGTATGATTGCACAATCACATACCAAAACAACACAAACCACCTCCGTCTCGGAAGAAAAAGACCATTATAAATAGAACTATAGGAGTACAACGCACAATAGTCTGCCTTTTCGAATTCATAACGGCCGCGGCTGGAAGTTGGAAGGTGAAAAGCTTAGGGCCGTTGGAAGATAGAAGAAGAGGAGAAGCAGTGGGGAGGTGGGGGAGATGAAAGAGTTTTATCCTCTGCAATTATGTTATGCGTTGTCTCCATAGGTGGAATTAATTTGTGAGGCCGAGGAGAAGTGTTGGGGAGTTAAGGCATAATTTAATTGTTGAGGCCACGCGGGATAGCCTACATGGAAGAGAGAGATTGCAATTGAATTGAGGGACGACACATAGGAGATGACGTGAATTTTTTTTTGCTATAGATACCTTCTAAGCCTGCCACGTAGGCGTATAAAGTAGCCTATTAAAGTAGTAGTATAGATAGATTCGTAATCATGCGCGTTTTAAATAGGATGGTAAACTCTCTTTTTTTTTTCTTTTAAAACGGGGCTCATTCTTTACGTGACTTTTCGAAAAAGACACAGTACTTTTTCTTTCTTTCTTTCTGGGGTGCAAACTCAAGTAGTAGTCAAGTCCCACGCCGATGAAATAGGGAGTAAAACTTGTTTACAAGTGATCAAATCACCAAACTAATTAGTATGAGACTATGAGACGTTTTTAGAGAAAGCCAATAACATTTTGTGAGGGCTAAACCCAAAACAAACAATGTCATATTGTTTAGACCGGTGGTGGCAGACATAGGGACTTGACACTCACAATAATCACCACTACAAATTGAACTTTTTTTTTTACTCAAAAGAAATAACCGAATAACCATTCATGCATAATGAACTAGAGAACATGCGGTTCTTATCCATCGCTCTTGACTTTCCATTCCTAGGTGATTACAACGCGTCTAACATTGCGCAGCAACTGCGATTGGTAGCAGCAGCAACCACCATGACATAGTTATGCTATGGCATCATACATGGAATAGATAATCCACCCCTCTCTTAGTGATATCCACGATCCCGTAATATAAATCTTGCACAACGCAATTGCTTGATATTATTAAAAGATTTCTTGTTGTAGTTGTTGAACAAAGGAAAGTTTCATTGAGACATCCATAACTAAGAGCAGGGCTGTTCCTAAGATTTGGTAGGCCCTAGGGCGAACCTATAATAAGGGGCCCCTTAGAGGATGCGCTATCCAAACAAATACTCGGTATTAATTCAACAAATCAGTCACACCAATTTCATCCTTGCGCATTACTTCCAAAAAGAAAAACCATTCTAAATTGTGCTAATTCAGACAGTCAATGGTATATTTCACTTAGCCACATTTCAACAAAAATTCCTGTGTATTGACAATATAATTAAGATTGGTTTTTTATTTGTACCAAACAAAAAGATTGGTTTTTTGAAGAAATAATTAAGATTATTGATCCACCTATACAATTAAAAGTAAAATGCATAGAAAGGAGAATTTCTGACCTTGAGAAATCAACACCTACTCTGCTACTCATGATTCAAGAATTACACCCAAGAAAAAAGTTTGGATCCAAGCTAAATGTTTGACATCCGAACTCGTGATATTATTTTTCCTTTCCTCTTAACACTAAAAATTACACCCCCATTTTAACATACAAGTATACAACAGAGAGGGAAAATTTAAGAAAATCATACCATCAATAGCTGCTTATTTGCTTTATTGCAGTTGACTAAGAGAAAATTAAGGAAATGATACATAGGGAAATTAGGAAGGAAAAAGGAATGCATATACCGTCAAAATTTTTCAGAGGGGTTTTCACAATTTCAATTTAGGAAGGAGAATGGTTTGCTCAAAGATACATCACGCTAATAGCAATTTAGATAATTTTGGGCCCTTTCATGATCTAGGCCCAGGGCGACCGCCCCTCCTGGCCCTAGCTCAGGCACGGCCCTGACCAAGAGCCACATATATGATGAAAAATAACACACATATATATATATATATATACAAGTTTAAATGTACAATGCAATTTAACAACAAAGTTTTCGATCATAATTCATGGTGATTTTTTTTAAGTTTGAAAGTTAACAACTTTGCCTAAAATATCATTTATACTTATGTATCACTACCACAAAAACATTGAGAATAAGCAAAAAAAGGCTTTGTTTCATTGAACTCAGTATATATTTTGATTTTTCGATTATGTGCGATAAATTCAAACCAAATGTATAAAAATTGAAAGTAATGGAGGGGCTAGACGACAAAAACACATCTGATAGTGGAAATATAAGCGATATGATTCTACATTCTTATATTAAAATTGTTAACGAGCTAGGGGAGATTGTGGAGTTGGGAGTTATTTCATTGTAATTATTTTAGCTCATAGGTGTTTAATATGTTTCCATTCTCCATTTTAATTTAACATTTAATTTTTTTCTCCCTACTAAACTAATTTAAACGTGGTTTTACAGTGATGAGAATTGGCTAGGTCGTGAGCAAGGCTTACTTCTAGAAAAGTGTGAGGGTTGGATGGGGATTGAAGAACATGATGAGTTTTTGGGAGCTAGCAATTTATAGCCGCTTTCACGAGACAAGTAAGGAGTGTGTTTATCATGTACTCATCATTTCAAGACGATTCTAATTTTGAAGTTTATAACTTTGCCTAAAATTACGATTTACTAATTAATCACTACCACTAATACATAGAGAATTTGCAAACCCCCCCCCCCCCCACACACACAAGCAAAAAAAAAAAAAAACATTGCTAGCCGTTTATAGCCCTTTTAGTTGAGAATCAAGTAAAGAGTGTGTCTATCTATGTGACTGGTCACCATATTTTCAATTTTTTTTGAAATAACAATAGTCACAACTCACAATATTAACCTTTGATTTGCTCCTTAACGGCTTGAGATATTTGTTATTGGTGTAATATCTTATAGTAAATCTTAAAGTTTTGTTACTCAGCAAAAAAAAAAAAATCTTAAAGTTTTGTTAGTCATTTAAAATACTCCCTCCGTCCGATTTTAAACACCTCATGTCGAAAATGCACCCTCACTAAAGAGGGTGTGCATACTAATAATCAAAGTTACAAAAAAATTGTATGAAATCTTTGTTAAGCCTCTTATCTAACTTACTATGTAATTTTTTTAGGACTTTGGTTAACCGATTAGTGTGTACACTGTCCTCAAGACCAGAGCTGGCAAAACTGACCCAGACCCAAACATCCGACCCGAAATACTTGACCCGAACATCCGAATTTGACCCGAAACCCAAATGACCTGACCCGAATCCGAAATTGACCCGAATACTGTTTGACCCGATATTGACCCGACCCGAAACAGACACGAACTGAAATGACTCAGACCCGAATAATCAAACATTTAAATGAATCGATTGAAAAAAGGGACTTGGATAGGTATATCATATCTTCAAACACTCAAATTGGCAATAAAATTTCAAGTTAAGATAATATGAAACAAAATTATAAGAAATTTGATATTAATATGTTTAAATTTGAACATTTTAGAATGATTTGACCCGAATCCGACCCGACCCGAATACGACCTGACCCGAAATTGACCCGTAGTTGATACACCCGAACTAGACTCGACCCAAACCGAACCCGACCTGAAAAGTGACCTGACCCAAATAGACCGGACCTGGACCCGACCCGATTGACCCGTTTGCCAGGTCTACTCAAGACAGGGGCATTTTGGATACGAGGTGTTAATTAAACTCGGACAGAGGGAGTATGTCCTATACAACGCTAGAGACGTCACGTTTACCGGTCTTTTTTTTTCTTACAATCTAGATATCAAATTTAACGATCTCTTTTTTCTTGGCATCTAGAAAAATCCAGTTCAGCTTTACGTCATTTTTAGATTTTTAGTTCGCGTCGGGTCAACGTGATGGATGTTTATTGGTTCGAATTGAAACTCGTTTCAGTCCAACATTTGATTTCCACATTTGTGTCGAAATTGGAATTCCGAATCACGCATTTTGAATTGGATGTTCGGGTTTGTGTTACCCAAATGAGAGAATACATATTTGTAAGTTGTAACTCTCTTGATGATTTAAAAAAATAAAAATAATGAAAATCTCTCTCCAAGTCCTATCCATTTTCATTAACCACAACACATACTGATATACATCATCCAGTGACCTCAAAAAGAAGAAGAAATACATCATCTTATCAAAAAAATGGCAGCATCAATTTTTGCCTCTTCGCACCAAGGTACTACTGTTATTACTAAACCCCGCCAATTATTCCACTCAAGGTACTGTCTGTATAACAAATTCTCAACATTCCACACTTTATTCCCTTTCCCTTTATTCTGCTGTATATGTTTAGCTCATGAAATTGTAGTGAACTTGACGCTTTCTATTCAATCTACGTGTAGGCGTACGCAGTTTTTGCATGCTGGGGTTAGTTCTACTACAATCTGAATTTGTCCATCATTTTGCTTAATTGGGGTTTTATTTTCCCTCTTGGTTTTCAATTCTGAATTAACATGGATGGCATGTCATCTGAATTCGTGGGAAATATTAATTAAAAGTTTGCTGGTTTGAGGGATTAGAATGCAATCATATGTAGAATGCTGCTTGTTTGGTTTTCATAATGTTTTTGGTCGCGGGCGTTGTTCAGAATGCAATCATACTTGTTTGGCTTCACATTGTTTGGTTTCGTAATGTTTTTGGTTGCCAGAATGCCAGGAATGCAATCATGTAGGAGCTTGTTTCATAATGTATTTGGTTGCGGGCATGGATTAGGATGCAATGTTGAAGCGGATTGTTTGGTTTCATAATGTTTTTGGCTGCGGGCAGTGATTAGAATGCAATCGTGTAGCAGATTGTTTGGTTTCGTGATGTTTTTGGTCGTGGGGTTTCATCAATGTGCAATACGGAGTAGTATATTGGTTGTAGTCTTTATAGTCTCTCGTTAATATATGCGAATGTCTCATTTTGTTAAGGGTGTTATATGCTGGGTGCTGCTACAGTGTTACTGATGGATAGTGTTTTGTGGTTAAGCGATTCTATACTATGTTTTGCAACTTGCATTATAGCGAGCAATGAAGTAGATATGATTACAAGGTCTCATTTTTGAAGGCCTCTTACTTAGTGTTGCTTATTCGGGGATTGGTTCTAATTAAACTTCATGCCATCACCATTTCACATCACAGATTCTCTTCAACTCTCCTTGATTTGAGAAAAGTTTATAAAGTTCCAACACATATGTGGCGAGTAGCGTCCCAATATTTAGAAAATGTTAAAGTAATTAAAATCTAGCTTAGTTCAAGGGGGTAAGTAAATTGCCTGAATGCAGTTTTTGTTCTAAAATGGAGCTTCACGGGTAAAATTGTTTCTGTGACTATCTAGCCACCTACCAATAGAATGTATTGCTTTTTATTTTTAGCCGTTTGTATAAGCACCATCTCTTAGTTTCAAAGTTTTAGCATTCAATGTAAGAATTGTTTCCTGTGGAAATGCTTGGGTTGAAACTTTGTAGTCAGGACATCATTACGTTTTTTTTTATCACTGAGGGATTCTGGTATGACGTTTTGCAATATCGTGATGCACGACTTTTTGCAATACTGGTATCAAATGTTCTTGTGGTACTTGAACGAGTTCTAACTCATAATCTCTGATGTCAGATGCAATAAAGGTACAAGGAAAGGTTGTGTTGTGAGGATGTGCTCCGCTCAAAACCATGCTTCTTCCACTGTTCTTCCAAGGAGACTGTTACTTATCATGGGAACAGTACCTGTCTGGTCTAATTTGAATCCTGCTGTTAGCGCGCCAATGCCTCAGATGGAAGAGCCTGAGATACTTCGGTAATGCTCTGTTATATGTTTTCCTACTTCTGCTTATTGGCATATTATTTGACCTGTCTCTTGTCTTATGACATTTGATTTTCGAAGCACTCAGAACCAGGAAGCTTCCCGGTGGAGTAAGGGTTCAAGGTATAAGTTTTGAAGGGTACATGTTGTGTTCACGAAACCTGTAGTCTAAGGTCTGCACACAAAAAGTAAACAGCTGCAGCATAGAGTATCTAGTTTCTCGATGCTTTGTTTGCTTGTAATTTATGACACCTTGTCATTCACTCTACGATTTTGATCACGCCATCATCCTTCCCTATGAGTTGATTAATATTACATGCATGAGGCTTGGGATAAAGAGAATATATCGAACATAGTTACATAATGACGTTATGCACCTAGAACTGGACGAAGAAAGTATACGTACAAATGAGGAATGTGTAATTGTTGCTTTGAATTTGCATGGTCGTATGGCCTTGGAATGAAATTGCGAAGTCTGAGACCAACTGATCTCAAGTTGCTATCTGTGTGTAAACACCTAACTTGGACACTTGGGCAATTGGGAATAGCTTAGGGAGTTAGGGGTATATCTTCAATTTAGACAGGATTTGCATAGAAGGGCTTGAGTTTGACCCTTGAGTTAACAGTAACTTGTGATGTACCATTTCAATTATGTTATGAGAACCTATCTACTACATTGTTCCCTTCAATCATATTACGTATTACTTCTATAAAGTTGTTGAGTTTATGGGCTTTATTTCAGATATCATTGATGGAGAGGGCTTAGGCGCTAATGATGGAGATGTTGTGGAGTTCAATTATGTATGTCGTCGCGCAAATGGGTATTTTGTTTACAGGTATGAATTCCACCTTTTACTGCTTTCCCTTGTATGCCTTTCCTTTTCTTTTGTAAATTTCTTTTTTGGTTCTCTTTAAAATATTAACAAGAAGAGAAGGGTTATGATTTACATGAGCTAAGAACTGCTGTACACAACTCATATAGTTTTAGAAAACAATTTTCACTGATAACATTTGTCAAGTTTATAGTTTACTTGTGATAAATAAATGCACGTGCAACAGTGCAAGTGTTGTGTTTGTGTGCCCCTTTGTTGTTAGTTTGGGGGGGAGGAGGTAGACACAGTCCTATACATTCATCAGTTGTCTTGTAAGATTTCTTTTGTTATATTGCCAACTGTATTTCCTGTCTGATTCCATGTTCTGCTTATGATTCAGCACAGTAGATCAATTCTCTGGAGAAGCCATGCCCATTACGATTCCATTGGATGAAAATCAGGTATATACTTGATTAAGTGAAGTTTTAGAAAGGTGGAGAATGATTCTTTACATATCTTCACTGTATATCCAATTATATCAGAGAGCTGTGAGGCATTGCTAGTATTCTCAAGACATACATGTGTTGTCTCCTTTTTGTGCCCTGATCTCTTGTTCTGGTTTGTTTTTCAATGACTCACTTTCTGATCCTTAAGAACTGTCTTAATGAGCACGTACTTTTCTTCTATACGCAATTTTCTCTTTCTTGTATATTTCCAATGGATGCAAAGACTAACTATTCATTGGCTTTGGAATCTATTGGAATAAAGCAAATGAGCCACAAAAGTGTCTGCGCTTCTTGCATTGTGAAGTAGAGGCGGTGCGATTCTCAAAGCAATATTCATAAGGGTCATCCATAAGCAGCCTCTCTATGTTTTCATCGTAGGGGTAAGGCTTGCGTACATCCGATGACCCCCTTACCTCGCCTTATGGCGGGACCGCGGGAGCCCTTTGAGGCACTGGGTATATTTAGTTTACTTATGCTGTGTTTAGTCTCGCTAAATCATGTAATTTGACAACTTGTCAAGGGTGTACTATATAAGTGTCCACAAGAGTACACTAAAGTTTAGATGTGAAAAGCCATAAGATGCCTGATAGTATAAACTTTGGGGATATATCAAAAGGGCATGGGAAGTTGGAATGTAATATTACTTAGTTTGTGTGGTGATACTTGTTGGCATTCATCTAAGAAGGTTTTAAAGGGCAGTTTGTGCTCTTTTACTCCTCTTCTCCTATCAGCTGCCGATTATGAGTAGTGTTAATATGAGTATCTGACATTATATGTGTGTCATTCTACAGATGATCAAGGGTCTGAAGGATGTGATAATTGGCATGAAAGTTGGAGGTAATTTCAAAATTTTGCTTTTGTTAGGCCAAATGTTTAGTGTTTGTGTGACATATCTTTTAAAATGAAGAGGTGCTACTTCTGCATCCCCTTGGGTTGCCCAATGCCCACCCTACAAGATTACCCAGATATTTGGTTAACAATATTAATCCGAGTTTTCCCCGCCTCCTCAACATTAGCTACTCCTATGTAACAAAAAAAGGTGTCCATTTCTTAATCTTATAAACCTTAAAAGGTAGTTTGATTTCCCTCAAAAAAAAAAAAAATGGTAGTTTGATATGAGTGACATCTTTGAACAGTGCCTTTGGTATGTTATGAGTGACTTGTTTGATAATGGAAATGGGATAGACTTTGGAGCTTGGAAACATGATAGAAATTGTGTAGCACTCAGAACCCTCTTTGCGTGTGGCTTTGTCTTTGAGCCTGAACTAGCTATCTAGGCTGTTCGTAAAAACAATCTTTTCTTTTGAGGGGCTACTCAGACCTGTTAATATCCTCAAAGACTGCAGAAGGTAGACCTTTTGTACCACCTGGCACCTCTTTACCCATGAAAAAAGGACTTATGGGGACTATAAACTTGACCTCGCTTCAACTTTGAGTTTACTGACATCCAAAGACTTGTATGAGGTGTACTTGTCAGGATCTGGGAGCAGTGATTCCCAGGCTTCATGAATTTCTTGTCTACTGAGTTCTGGGTTTCAGGTAGTGGTAAACTATGTTACTCCGACTCTTCATTTGACCTCACGTACCCGTGTCGGACACTCGACACTCGGACATGGGTATGACACTTGGATCCTTCATATTAGGCCAAAAACAAGCGGTTTTCTCATAAAATAGACGAGTCCGACACTTGGATCCGTACCAGCACCCGACACCCGTACCCGAGTCTGAGTAACATAGGTGGTAAAGAAATACAGGTTGTTTTGCTATCGGGCAATGTTAGCCAGATTTTTGTTTATTTGGATGGAACGGAATGGCTGCTGCACCTTCTTTGGTGACATTCATCTTCTGGGTTGTGTCTTGGAAGGTGGCATGGGGCTTCACAAGTTCTTCTTGTTTCTTTTCGGGCTAAAGTTGCTGGTGACTTACGTAGATTAAATCATCTACCTACAAATAACTTGGATGCACTTGGAATTTTCGTTGGTAAGACTTGTTGTCCCGACCTGCTTTCTTTTTGTTAAGATATCCTTAATTTTTGGAAGGGAGGAAAAATTGACTATTAGGACATCTACAGTCATTGCCCTGTTGTGTGTAAAAAATTTATTTTTATTGAAGTAAAAATCTTTAATTTAACGTCTTGGTCTATGTAGTAATATAACAGCTTCTTTGCTATGCCGTGGTCTTTTGTCCTGTGAAATTGAGTCTCACCTTTCATGTGTAACATGGATTAGAGATAACTTGAAAGGGAAAAAGGATGAATGGACATCATAGTTCCCTTAGACAAATAGAAGAATTGTGCTGAGTGTGGGTTTAGCTGCTCCATCGTATAATGTTATTTAAAATCTCTAGAAACAGCCATTACTTTCACTGGGCACCGGATCATACTCTACAACTAAACGGTCCTTTCTGTAGAACTAGTTTCTCCAATTACATTTTACGTTTAGGTTCATCCATCCAACCTTTTTTTTTTCCGCAGTCTCTTGTTAAAGACAATTGTTACTTTAAGCATGCAACTTATATACTTTGTTTCCTGTCCAAAGAAGCAGTCTCATCCTTGAGTAACATTCTCTGCTGGCAAAACTGTCGTTCAGGTTACTTGAAGTGAAATTGAGTTACTTTTGAAGTGCTGTCAAGTAAATTGTGAAGGTCTGAAAGACTACTTTGATTCGTATTAAAGCTGTTATAGCATGGTTAACATTGATCAATTGATGGCAGAAAAGATCTCTGGTGAGGTGACAGAATTCTATCTAGTTTGAGGTGGACACATCCAACGATATTGGAACCCCAATGTCAGGAAGATTCTTTTCCTATTTCTCTATCCTCTTTTCTCGTTATCGTTATCCTCATTCAAAGTCCCATCCTCTTTCCTCCACCTGTTTCGCCTTCCTGATGATTTTCCTCTTTGTGTACAATCACCTTTGACAAAAGAAATGTTCTTGTACTTGGACGGACATCTGTAGGGCTGATGTACATATGAAGTACAATTTGGCTAGTTTTGAAGTTTAAATAACCTTTTTATCATTTGGTAATCCACAGTATTTCATCTTTGGATAAGTGACTGAACTGCAAGCTTATGGGAAGTTTGGAGGCAAAGGAAAGTTTGTCAGGAAAGGACATGGCCGAGTGAGGGTAAAACCGATCTTATATTTAGAGTTCTCTTATATATTGGTTATCATTTTTGGTAATGCAACTAGTTATGGCTTTATGGGAAGCAAGCCTTTTTATTTTTAATGGAATCCTAGTATTCCGATACGGGGACCCTTCTTTGGCTTTTCCTCAACTCTTCATTATTCTATCGTATCTGTGTCATGCTATGCAATTTTCTCCAGCTGCACCTTTTGCTCTAGCTACGCAGTTTTCTCCCCACTATCTTCTCCGTATCTCAGTTTACTGGCCACGTCAAGGATGAAATGACTTGTCAGTGGCCCTCCTTTTTTGGCTGGGCTTCTCAGTGGTGTATATTATGTCAAAGTTCCATCAGAAATCATGGGCAACATTCTTTTCTTCTTCCTTTTTCCCCTTGTTATGGTGACTTCTTTCCCACAATTGTTGGTTTATATCTGAAGGGGTATCAGGGTATGAGATATACTCATTAAAAAATTAACTAGTATCAATCATTCTCCCTCTGGGGCCATGCCATACGACAAAATGAGACCAGACGAGGGGGCATGGCAATACCGACTTAATAGAGCATGATAGTCGGGAGTCCAGACTTGAGCACTGTAGAAGCACAGAAAGACCATATTATCCAAATTGACGCCAACTGCATTGATTATAATAGTTATCTTAATCTGACCGTCATTAGCTACTTTTCTACATAGAAGTAACCACATTAGAGCTGAGTCATCAGAACAGAAAATGCTTTTCCAGGCCTGCTAACTGACCCTCATAAAATGTCGGGCCTTATCAGTAGAAATTTCCCCTTGTGGCTTGTGAACAACCTCAGACTGATCAGACACCTCAATATTTCTCCTGGCATCCTAGTTCCAACAGCTGTCGTACTATCCAAGCTGTACTTGAGGGTATGGCATCAAATGGTTTAAATCCTAACACCACTGAGAACGAACAATTGAGGCCAAACGGACTAAATCCTAACACCACTCTCCACTGGTATATTAGCTTTTCTGGATAGCCACACTTAGTCTGGCATTGAGTAATAATGGCTGATAGAGGCATTGTGTTAATATTGTTATCGTCCCCGATAATGAATGTCCAACAAGTATGACGTATATTATAATAACCATATATGTTCCTCACTTTCTTAGTTTCTTGAATTGAAAGAAACCATATAGAAAGAAGACTAAGAAAGGCAGAGATAAGGAGCGGTCTTTTGGAGGAGAAGGTGCTAGGATTACGAAACTAGGGAGGGCCAGAAGTATCCTCCCTGTTGGTCATAGATGGTTTTGGCATGATATTGTGAATTAGAAGTCTAAAAACTGGGGCGAGTGGGCACGAGTACGTTTATGAATAGAATTTGGCTCAAAAAGCCCATCTTATGGTACTCGTTTTTTGCTAACTTGTGGCTCTTGGTTGAGTTACCACAAATTATTTACTTTGGCTTTAGCCTACAAATGCTCTTATTCCAAATGTTTGTGTTATGTGCCGAATAAGAGTGAGTCTTACAATCATTTGTTTCTTCATGGTCGGTTGGCTCCTTTGCTGTGGGTAAGATTATCCGTCATTTGTAGTGAGGAGTGGGTGTGTCTGGTCTATTTGGCATTTGCAGGGAGCAGTGGGTGTATCAGAACTCTATGGTCGAATTTCTACATATCAGATTTGTAGGCATTGGGAGAAGTAGAAAGGGAAACTGTGCATATTGTTTGGTTTCTGTGGCTTAAGCACTCTCGTACTTGTAAGGGATCAGATGTTCTTCTAATTATGTTTGGGGACGGGTCGTTAGCTTCTTTGTGGAATTGTGGGCTAAGGCAGTTGTTGCTTTAGAGAACCCGTTACTTTGGTTCATGGATATTGGGGTGACTCAAACCCTGTAGCTGATCCGTGCTTTTGGTCGAAGAGCACTCTTAGTAAATTGGACAGCAAGATAGGAACTCCATTATTTGCTGATCAGATGACAACATCTCAGTCCAGATTGTCATTTGCTCGAGTCATGATAGAGGTTGATATTGCTAGGAAGCTACCCGACCATGTCACAATTAATACACCATTTTGTAAACAAATGACTCAAAAGGTTGAATATGAATGAATCCCATTCTACTGTCATGAATGTCACAAATTGGGACATGTAGTGCAGCATTGTAAGCATCAGAAGAGGAAGATTGAAAAGGTAGCTACTGAGAAAGTGTATAGGCCTGTTAACAAGGATAACACACAACTCCAGGAAGCTACAGTGAATAGTGTTGTGGTTCAGGGAAAGGCAAAGATGTGGAATCTGATCCTCCTGAGAATAGCACTCAAACGCCTTCACCACCAAATGAAGCAGAGATAATAGATGCTAATGATGATACTGGCTTTAAAATGGTGCTCAGCAAAACACAAAGGAGAATACTTAGGAAGAGCTCTGAGCTCCAAAGTATTGCCAACGACTATGCTGGATAAAGCTTTTGCAGGTATTGAAAGGGCTAGCAAAACTGTCAGTGGTAAGGGAAATGCAGAGGTAGTGGGAAGGGGTAAACCTCCTGACATTCCCTCCCAATGAAAGTCACAACATGGAACATCAGGGGTCTTAATGAGACCCTGAAACAGCAGGAGCTCAAGGAGTTTCTGTGTAATAATAATGTAAAGATGTGATAGGAGTACTAGAGACAAAAATAGAGGAGCATAAGTTTGAAAAAATTGCAAGGACTATGTTCCAAGGTCTAAAGGTGGAGAATAACTATGAATGCCACTACAATGGTCGTATTTGGGTTGTATGGTGGAGAAAGTGGTGGTAGATATCTTAGATGTTCATGGCGTGGTGATACACAAGGTTTACCATATGTAGTCTAATATAACAGTCTTTCCCTCTTTTGTCTATGGTAGTAACTCAAGACAAGAGAGATTGAGTCTATGGGAGGATCTTAGTAAGTTTTCTGGGAACATAAATGATGCTTGGGTGGTCTCAGGGGACTTCAATACTGTCAGAATACCTGAGGAGAGGAGCAGTGATAATCACATCAGTCAAGGTGAAATGGATGAGTTTAATGAGTGCCTGGCCGACTGTGAAGTGGATGATATGAGGTGTAGTGGGAGAGAATTTACCTGGAGTAATAGTCAGGATGGTGGTGACAGAATATGGTCAAGTTCGATTGGCCTTTTGTAAATCCTATATGGCTCAGGCCTTTCTGATCACTCTCCTATTGTTATTACTATTGCTGATCAAGTGAAGATAAAGAGGAATTTTAAGTACTTAGATTGCTGGGTTGAGCATGAGGATTTCAGGATTCTCTGTAACACCTATGTATAAACTCCTTGGGAAGTTGAAAAATGTCAAGTTGGTACTGAAAAAACTAAATTAGAGGCATTTTCCTAGCTTGACAAAAAGAGTTCAGGAAATAAAAGAGGACCTTTTGGACTGTCAATCAAAAATACAGGCTGATCCATTCTGTTGGCATCTGTATGAGGGAGCTCAGAAGTTGAAAAGGAAGTACTGTAAGATGAAAAAAGCAGGAATGAGCATGCTCAGTCAGAGAGCCAAGATTTTAAACATCAATGAAACAGACTTCAGCTCTAAATACTTTTATGCTAAGATCTCAGAGAGAAACCGTTTGTCTGCTATTGGTAGCATTGATGATGTTAATGGGGTTTACCATACAGACCAGGAGGGAATTGCAAATGCTTTTATTGAGTATTATAAAAGTCTGTTGGGTATCGGCCACAGTGTTCCAAGTCTAGATAATCTGGATCTGAATGGAGCTCAGTTAACCGAAAATCAATGTATGATGCTGGATGCCCCCTTCACAAATAAGGATATTAGGGATGCGCCTTTCAGCTCCAACAAAAGCCCAGGCCCTGATGGGTTTTCTTCTGGTTTCTTTAAGGAAGCATGGAGCATCACCGAGGCTGATTTTTGTGGTGGTGTTCAGGATTTCTTCAAAACAAAAAGATGCTAAAGCAACTGAATAGTACCCCGATCACCCTTATCCCCAAGAAAAAGAATGCCAAATTTGTCTTGGAGTACTGACCGATTTCATGTTGTTCAGAACCCCCCAAGCTAAGGGGTTCTCCTCTCAATTAGTAAGCTTATAGCAGGCAGACTGAAACAGGTTCTCCTCTCAATCATTGGATTAGAGCAAGCTGCCTTTGTTAAAGGTAGAAACCTATTTGATAAATTGCTTTGACTCAAGCATTGGTGAAGGGCTACACACAGCATAACATTTCTAAGAGATGCCTAGTGAAGGTTGATATAAAAAAAGGCATTTGACTCTGTCAATTGGAGGTTCATCAGGAAAGTGCTGGAGAAATTCTAGTTCCCAAATTTTTTCTATGAGTAGATCTTAACCTGCATTACTACTCTTGGTACTCCATTAAGGTTAATGAAACTTCCCAAGACTTTTTCCCTGGTAAGCGTGGGATAAGACAGGGAGACCCTATCTCCCCCTACATCTTTGTTATGCGCATGGAAATTGCCTGATAACCCTCATATCTCTTATCATCCCAAATGTGTGAGAGTAAAGCCCACTCACTTGATATTTGGTGATGATTCGATGCACTTTGCAAGGGGGAATGTCCCATCCAGTAAGGCAGCAGTTGATAGCTGATCGGGGTTTGCTGATGTCTCTGGATTAAAGGCTAATCAGAGCAAAACAGAAATCTATTTTGGAGGGGTGGAAGAGAACCTGAAAACTAAGGGCCCATTCGGTATCACTGCCGTTTTCAATTTTTGGTTTTTTGCGTAAAACATTTAGCTTAATAAGTTACAAAATAAAGTTTTAATTGTTTGTTTCCATAATAGTCATATAGAAAATGAAAACTGACAACTGAAAACTGAAAACCACTTTTTCTGGTTTTCAAAAACGGGGCTTTGGTTTCCAAAAAAAACAGAAAATCGAAAACAGAAAACGATACCGAACAGGCCCTTAGATTCTGGCTGTTTCTGGTTTTGCTGAAGGGAAATTCCCATTCAGATATCTAGGGATCCCTATCTGCACTGTATGGAGCTCTTTTTGCTAAAATTAAAAGCCACTTTAATCATTGGTCGACCAGAATGCTCTCTTTTCCTGGTAAGTGTCAACTGATCAACTCTATAATCTTTGGCATACAACATTTTTGGAGTTCGAGTTTTCTGATACCTAAGGGTGTTATTAAGAGCATTAATAGAATGTGTAAAGATCTTCTTCGAAATATCAGTGAAGAGAAATGGAATGCTTTTCAAAAGTTGGCTGAGCTCTTGTGCTCCTAGGCAGGAGGGAGGGTTCAATACCCAAGAGATCCTATGTTAGAATAAAGCTTTGAAAGGAAAATGGTTATGGAGCAGCTTTAATGAGAATGACAGTATCTGGTATGCTTGGATGAGCAAATACTTGCTGCATAATACTTTTATTTGGAATGTCAAAGTCAAAGTAAATGACTCTGAGAATTGGAAAGGTATACTGAAGGTCAGAGATGAAATCTTACTGTCTACTGGAAATGTGCACAAAGCAAAGCAGATTATGGGCACATAAATCAAAGGAAAGAAGTTCAGGGTTGGACTGGCATATAATTTCTTCAGAAAAAAGCACAGGAAACTGACTGGCAGGAAACCAATTTGGGACTCTGTTAAAATCCCAAACACTGTTTTATTGCCAATCTAGCTACTCAAGGAAAACCATCTACAGTAGACAGCATAGTGAAGTGAGGTTTGGTATAGTGAACCGGTGTTGTTTGTGCAGGCAAGCTGCTGAAGACCACAGACACCTTTTCTTTGGATGCAGCTTTACAAAACGGATTCTACATAGGGTGTGCAGGTGGGCAAACATTTCTCATAGAGGTGATAGCTTAAGGAGGCTCCTTTTATGGTGTAATAAGCATGCTGCCGGGAGACACTGGAGAACTAGGCTTGTTATATATAGTATTGCTGCTGTTATTTACATTATTTGGTTCGAGAGAAACACTAGATTGTCTGGTGAGGATACACATAGTGAGGACTGGATTGTGGATGGGATTAAGTTTTTAGTAAGTGTTAGAATCCTTAGGCATGTTAAGGAGGAGGTTTATCAGGAGGTTTTATCCCTTCTCAATGTCTAAATTAGTAGTTTTTTTTTGTTTGTGTGTGTGTGTGTGTGTGTGTGTCACAAAACTTCACAGCCTCTCCATAATGTATTGTAATTTGTAGGACAGTGTAATCTAACTTTAGTGGTTGTACATGGACTGACTGTTTTACTTTTGCCTCTGTCTTTCAATGTTCTCTTTGTTTTGTGGGTTCTTGTCAGCTGCCTATTTATATGTTGTGGTAATCTTAAGCCAGCCCCCTTTACACACGATTTTACCAAGCAAAGACCACCTTCTATGACCACTTTCTTTGATAGCTAGCACCTTATATGCTTAAATTGGCCAAAAACCACCTTGTAATAGAGATTACTTTTCAACTAGTGCCTCATATTGTATTTTTGTCAACCAGCACCTTATGTTTTCAATTTTGGTTAACTAGCACTTATATGTTCAGTTTCCAAATCCTTTTAATTCAGGGTTTTAATTTGAAAGAAGTACAGTGGTAGCCCTTCTGCCTCATCTACTAAATGTTCTTGCTTTTGGAAAACTGATCTATCAAGCTCCCTTTTTTGTCGTGGGGATAGTTAACAAAGAACAAAAAGGCATATAAGGTGGTATATGGCAGAAATGAACTAATCAAACATCTAATGTGCTGGACAAAAAATCCCTGTTCTGCCATCTTATAGTTTCCATGCCACGGTTCATGTCAGTAAACCCTGAATCGTTTTTGAGACTATGGCTTGTTTGTTAGTGCTGTACACGAGTTGTCTTTGATTAACAAATTGATTAATCTGTTGAGTGCATATTAGCATAAGCTGCTTGTTATTGTTTCCTGTTAAACCGTAAACTCCACTCAGTAGCCTGATGAGTTCTGTCTTATAATTAAGACCATGAGGTTCACACTCCTTTGAATCTTTTGTTGAAACTGTTTTAGTCGACCTTGGAGCAGTTTGTTCCAATTGCTTCTCTATTCTCTTTCTTCTTTTTTGCCATTCCTGATTACCTCACTTGAATTTACTGCATAATTTACAGGAAAGAGAAGAGCCTTGATTCCACCAACTATGGGATATGTAAATGACAAGTTGAAACCGATCCCTGAAGAGGTTTGTTCTTCCTGTTAAGTGTAGTAGTGTACATCTTTTCCATAGGTCTGGTTAAAGAAGTTTTGGGTTTGGAAGGCTTTATTTTTCCTTATGCGAGTTAAAGAATGTAGTAGATGGTGATGTTGTTGCATCAAATCGAACCTTCCTCTTGAAGTCTTTCTAGTTTACTGTCTCTCCGTCGTTTAGTTTTCCTTGATGATCACTATATGGCTTCTGATTGCAGTTTGGCCCTCGACGAAGCCTTCTGTCTCATGCTAATGAGCCCTTGGTCTTTGAGGTGCAGCTTTTAAAAATCTTATGAGATGATATGTTATGGCCAGGCCACGTCATCCGGACACGTCACCAGAATCAGATTTTAGCAACAGATTTCTGTTACAGTAAATTGGCGGGAAAGTTGTTATTAGTCAAATTATAGTATGATCAGATGTTTCAGTTTATATATAAACATTTTAATATAGATTATTATTGTTATTCCCCTCACATTGTTATCGTACCTTAAGGTCATTGGAAATTCGGAATCGTGGTTTTGAGGTGTATTCATGAAGTCTTGCGTGTTATCAAATTGCTCAGTTTCATCACTGACTCTTATTTATGGTTATGGAGATGGAACTACCAATTCAATATCAACAATGCCATGAATATAGAAATGTGGTCATGAACTCCCCCTCCTTTCATCCAAAGTGAGATGCGGAATAAACCTTCCTATCCTCAGATCGCGACACGGTTTATACACTATTGCATCTTTTGCACTCTCATGATCGATTTTTACACTATACACGCTCGAAGATGTAAAAGTTGGTTCCGAAACAGTATCATTATATGTGTTCAAAAGAAACAGTGTTTTCGGATTAGGTGTTGCTTTTGCCTTATTTCTACTAATTATGATTCTATGTTTGATTAGTAGGAGAGAATGTTAATAGTGGCATAGTAGAGCTAAAAATGATGCTATTGCCTCCTAGATTCCACATTTCTTCTTAGTTGCAACTTTCAAGGGGTCTTTTCACTCCCATGGCTGGTGGTTGGAGACTTGAACCAAATATTGTTCAAAGAGGACAAGATGGTCGGTCCTCCAAGGAACCAAAGGGAGGGGTTGGAGTTCCGAAGCACTTAATGATTGCGAGTTAAAAGACCTTGGCTACAATGGGAACATCTTTACGTGGTGGAACATGAGAGTTGATCCGCACGCAGTGTTTGAATGCCTTGATTGAGCAGTGGGGATGTTGGACTAGATAGTACACCACCCACAAGTTTCGGTATATTACCTTGAGAGGAAAAAGTTGGATCATTGTCCGATTATCGCGTTTGTACGTGAAGGAAGTAGGTGCAAAGGGCACTTCAAATTGGAAGATCTTTTGGTGATGTCCCCATATTATGCCTGGATAGTCCAAGATGCGTTTTGGGACATGAGGAGGGCGGTGTCTTTGCAGTAGGAGTGTTGTCTAAGATCAAGAGGGTTAGTGGGGAGTTGTGGAAATGGAGTTCACAGGAGTTCAGAGATTTTGGTAGGCATATTGAGGAGGCTCAAACACGGCTCGCTTTCCTTTATTGGTGTGTCCCAAGTGGAGAGATCGTTGCTGAAAGGAAGATGGCGTGTAAGGCGATTGACGACTTGCTAGTTAAAGAGGAAACTTATTAGCGTCATAGATTAAGAGCCTTGCATTTTGTGGAGGGCAATCCAAACACGAAGTTCTTTCAAATGAAAGCTTCAATGCACGTTCAACTTCTCATCTTCTTTTGCGTATGGTGTATTTAGATTAGATCAGATATATTCAAATCCGACCAGATGCATTCAAATCAAATCAAAACTGTTCAAATAATGTTCAATGAATTTAGTCCATCTTTTGATATTAATTCGTCGAAACTCAATACTATTTTCAACAAATTCAGATCAGATTAGATTAGTTCAGCGGTCATTCAAATGAGATACGATTATACCATCTTCATTCCAATAGATCAAATCAGATTAGATTATACCAATTTTATTTCAATTAGATCAGATCAGATCAGATTATACCAATTTTATTCCAATTATATCAGATCAGATCAAAAGATACAGTCTTATACGAGTACAACACAGAGTCACCCTATTTAATTTGACTCAAAAAGTAGTATTTAGATCGGTTTATAGTCATCCAAATCAGATCAGATTAGATTAGATCAGAAATGTTCAAATAACTATCAATGTTTGGTTTACAAATTGATACTAATTCGTTGAAATTCCATCAAATTTTCATCAAATTCAATTCAAAACAGATCAGTTCATACTCATCCAAATCAGCTCAAATCATTCAAATTAAATCATTTCAGTTCAGAACGGGGCCTAAATGTGTACCCGACTTAATCCTTTTTCACTAAATTCACTTAATATGTACACGAATTTCCTAAACTACCCCCAAAGAATGTTAGGCTTTAGTTTACCCGAACCAAAAGGGTTGGGATCTTTGGAGAATGAAATGAAAAGATTTGCCATCATGTAAAGCAGTGATTGGCTGCGCTACGTGGAGAATAAGGTCAATGGGACCCGCACATGCAAATTCAGACACAAAAAAACAGCAGTTTTGGACTTATGTTCCCTCTGCGAAACACCAGATCACAGCTTCCTCTTTACAACTCAAATCCCTTTTCTTTCACCCACCAAAAAACCACACAAAAACATTTTTACTTCTCATTCACTTTTCTACGACTTCTTATTTTTATTTGTCGATTATTATTCTAATATTATATTATAATCATATTACTACGAATAAAACCCAATAATTTTTTTTTTTTTTGGATTTTATGTTTATGATCGTTTTCTGGGATTAGTTCAACTCAATTTGTTGTACAAGGTAACAGTTTCTTGCATTCTATCTCTCAATTTAATTTCATTGCAATTATAAATTAAATCTGGGTTTTTATTTTTTATTCTAGTTGAGCATAATATAATTATGATTTTGATGTTAATTCTTCTGTTTAATGCTTAGTTTTGCTGAAAGTGTGACGTTTTATTGAAGTTAAGTTGAGTGAATTGATTATAATAAGTTTGAATTGTGTGATTGTTTTTTTTGTGGGGTGCAGTTTAATTTGAATTCTTGTATAAAACTCTTTGATTGATTCGAAACTTAATTGTGATTATCTGGGAAATGGGTGGATTGGGGTTTTGTTTGATTGAACCTGATTGGAAACGTGTTGATGAAGATAGAATTAGTATGCATGCTTATTAGTATTTGATAAGGAAGAGCAAGCTGTGATCTTTTTGCTGGTGATGATCAGCTAAATCAATGCACCTCAGTTTGAGTTTTCTGTAATTCCTGCACTTTGATGGAAGATGAATGAATTGTATTTAAATGCTCCGAAAATCGAGAAGTGGGTTGAGTACATTTGGACCTCCCGATGCTCGATTTGTATTATATAAGTTCTTGAAGTAGATGGAATTGTGAGTTTAGGAGCTGAATCTTTTCGGTATAATGGATGACCACGAAATAAGTGGTGCACTTGATGTTTGCAATTAGAGTTCTGGCTTCTGACTGTTGAGTTGCATCCCCTTATTCGGTCGAGCAGAGGTTCTTCGAGCTTGATGCACGAATAGATAGAATAGTAGCAAGTAGCATCCTTCAATTTAAGGTACAAGAGTTTGATGACCGCGAGTTTTTTGTCTACCTTTTGCTTTTAGGAACACCAAACTCTATTCGATTAGAATAGATTTCTAGCTTTCTTTTTCCTCTTTTGTGTATGGCTGGAAGCACTACTGGATTACGTAGTCAAGCATTAGCCTTGGTTGTTGAAATTGAAGTTATCAGTGACCTTATGCTAGGGTCTTTTGGCTTTTAATCTATGTTCACAATTGGATGAGTAACAGTATGGTTTTTGTATGTCACGTTTCACACTGAAGAGAAGTTGCTGTACTTTTTCAAGTACAACAACATACCCCAGCGCCTCAAAGGCTTCCGCCATAAGACGGGGTAAGGGGGGGGGGGTCAAATGTACGCAAGCCTTACCCCAATTGAAAGATAGAGAGACTGCGCACAGGTAACCCAAAATGAAAATTGCTTCGAGAATCTCACTGTCTGACTGCTACATTACTTCACAATATAAGAAGGCAGACAGTAGTTTGGGCCATTTTGCTTTATTCCATTCCATTATATCCTAAAGCCAAAGAATTATTAGTCTTTGGTTCCAGTAGGAATGGAAATGCTGTATAGTTTTCAAGTATGCTTGTTCTATTCCACACTTAGCTTCATTGCGTGCTCTTTCCTTTTAACTTTTGCACCATCTATGTTCCTTTCTTTTTTTTAGGTTTACCATATTGACGATTCCAGACAAGTTATGATTTATGAAATCAGTAGTACGCTAGTATTTTTTTATGATATGTGAAGGGCAGATGTAGCCTCTTGTCAAATAAATTGACAAGGAAGGCTTGCCCTCATTACACCCTTGTGGTGGGACCTTTCCCCGGACCCTCGCTTAGCGGGACACCAATGTGCGCCGGGCTGCCCTTTTTATGTGAAGGGCAGATCAGCAGATGTGTTGATACCACTTATGGATTTCATCTATGCTTTAGCGTCTATAATAATTCCTTCTTTGTTATCCTCACTGCGATTTTCCCCTCTAATTAGTGTCTTTGCTGTCTTGTGGCACAGATGAAGTTATCTCTGTTACCTTTTGTAGCTATCTTGCTGCTATCTTTGTCCAACCTGCAGCAAACATTCGCCCTTAGGTTTGTAATTGACAGAGGGGAATGTTTTTCTCATAATGTTCAGTATGAATGGGATACAGTCCATGTTTCTTTTGTTGTGATTAAGTCTAATGCTGCTTGGCGTACGGAGGATGGAGTTGATTTAGTGGTGAGCAGAAATCACTTCCTTGATGATATTATATGACGCTCTTGCTTTTTTGTTTCCTGTATATTTCTCTATTCTTATCAATCTTCTTCTCTTCTCGACATCATGTCACAAGTTCCTAACTGCCTTGTTGTGGTTATAGTCACACTGTAGTATGTCAATTGCCATTGGTATTCGAGACCTTCTCTTAAGACGGTACATTGTTAGGCTTTTTCGGGGAATGGCATTATCTGACATTTTACCATTACAGTCAATATCTGCAAGCTGAAAATTTAGATGTCCAGTTGTCCACTGCTTTGATAACTAGTCGACAAAGTTGTACAAACTAGGGCTTTGGGGGGGGGGAGCTGATCAAGAAGTTAGGGGTTGAGATTATTGGGCCACGTTGTATCTCTTGTTATAAGATGCACAGAGCTAATAACTTGCAGAGTCAAGAGGTCGGGAAGGCCAACGATTTGTCTTTTTTGGGTTAGATTGGCTGCTGCTATCAGGGAAGACTTTTAAGCTAAGACTCTGCTACTTTTCCCATTCACATGCCCAATCAATTATACTTCAAATAAATTCAACTGAATTATACTTTGGGAGGCGGGGCCTCATAAGTTGAGTAAAGTTTTCACTTTTTAATTGTAGAGCACATGATCCCTAACTTCCCAACAAAGGAGTAAGGTTGCACAGCTTAACCCCCCCCCCCTCCCCCCGGCACCTCAAAATGGGGAGGAGCCTTTGAAGCAGTGGGGTAATGTTGTGTATTGTTGTAGAACACATGATTTTGTCAGGAGTGACTTATCAGAAAGAAGTCTGGTGGATTATTATGTACAACCCATGTTTTGGGCCTTATTCTGTTTTGTCAAATAGTATTATCAGAATGCTGTATTTTGTTTTTGTTGCTTCATTGTTGAAGGAAAACCAAGAATTTTCAATTCCGCCAGAAATCTATAGTTCTGTTGTTACTCGAAAGAGGACAGTTGAGGAGGGGGGGGGTAAAGACAGTAGCACTAAACAATTGGGGTGTACTCTGTGGAAGATACTCACTCCAGTATTATCTGTTACCAAAGATATGATGCTAGAAATTAGACTTCTTTCTTTATTATTTGCTATAGACTCTGGTAACTATTTCTTATCGTCTTTGAATTTAAGCGAGAGTGTAATTGTCGCATCCCTGATTTTCTCAGATAAAAGGACCTGAAGGCGATCAGATCCATGATGTTCATGACAAGATCAGCGAGAAGTTTGAATTTGTTGCTCATAAGAAAGGACCTTACAGTTTCTGCTTTAACAATAAGTCTCCGTATCATGAAACAATAGATTTCGATGTACAGGTTGGACATTTTACATACTATGATCAGCATGCAAAAGATGGTAAGATTGAAGGCATGGTTGTTTAGGTCATCTATCTGAGTTCTCGTGCATTTGGACAATTTTTGAGGCAATGATGTTTAACCTGCTGTTCATGGTTGCAGAGCATGTCAAACCCTTAATCCAACAGATTGAAAAGTTAGCTGAAGCTCTTTACAACATTCAGTTTGAACAACACTGGCTGGAGGCACAGACTGATCGACAAGCTATAGGTACTGCTTTGCTTTCTCCTTAAGTGGGTGCCATTCGTAGATGCTTTCTTGAACGTAACAATTTCTAACCCCCCCCCCCCCGACTTGAGAACATGTGTGAGAAGGTGACTATTGACATCACAAATGGATGATAGGCTCCTAGTCCTAGTATTTATAGGGATGTCGTCTCTTCCTTCGTCTTTTCATATCGATTTACCACTTTTCTTTTTGGAGAAGTTTGCTTGCTAGTGAAATTTGATCATTTCACTTCACCCATGTTGCAGTGAATGAAGCAATGAGCAAGAGAGCGATACACAAAGCAGTTTTGGAATCTCTAGCACTCGTTGGAGCTAGCGTACTGCAAATGTATCTTCTGCAACGGCTGTTTGAAAGGAAGCGCGGAGCATCAAGGGTCTAAATGCTTACATTACACACATTTGGGGTTTTTTTTGTCAAG
Organism: Spergularia azorica; assembly: GCA_038382645.1. Classification (NCBI taxonomy): domain Eukaryota; kingdom Viridiplantae; phylum Streptophyta; class Magnoliopsida; order Caryophyllales; family Caryophyllaceae; genus Spergularia; species Spergularia azorica. The sequence goes on from JBBYHQ010334859.1 coordinate 36,448, forward strand.
TTATTATACCTTTGAAAATTAGCTGAATTTCATCTAGCCCTTTTGTAGTCCTTTTCCATGTTTACTGGAAAAGGAACCTTTACTGTAGAGTACAAATGAGGATATGAACACATTCATAGCCTTGCACAGCTGAGACTAGACACAATTTTATGTCCCCGTATTCGCACTCATCCTCTTTTAGAGGAGTAAATTAACGTGAGTCGAAGAAAGATAACGAGAAAAAGCGAACACAAGAATATGAATGAAATCAGAGTGAACACAGGAATATGAATGAAATCCGAGCAAGTATTTGTGGGTTCATGATATAATCTCGCTAATCCAATATTCCGAGACTATATACCGAGTGATGTGCGGAAAGGAATTTAGTCCACAACAAAACTCCCCGATATAATACTGGAGCAATGGAACAGAAGAACTGCACAAATCTTGTGAATAGGATATCTCATTAAACTTTTCAGTCACTTCACACAAGATTGAATAAAAAGAGCTGCCTATTTCTCGTTTATGTCAATCATGACATAAACTAACCGTTTCTGGTTTCCCCTCCATACATGGTTCTGATGGAATTAAAATTGATGCAGCAGTAAAGCTGATGGCTAATTACAACATCAACAAGTCGCACTGGAGTGCTAACTATCCTTCTGAGTTCTGACGACTGAGCACAAAACAAGACACGTCACCAGTCGAAGAAATATGGATATACATCCTTAGAACCTCACACACTGTAAGTAGCAGCAGAAATTTAGGAAGAATCCCACGTTCCTAACCTACTAGCTTCTCCTATTATCCATGAAATTCCTGTTTGCTGTCTAACAAAACGCCCTCTGCAAGAAAGCTGAAAATGCAAGTTCTCTATGTTTCAGAATCGTCAAAAGGGTCATCATCTTTCATGTACTTCTCTTGCACTGCTGCAACCGTGGAAATTTATGTCAAGGAAAGCAGGTTACTTACAATCACCCATATTGCCATTTCTAACTCCAAAGACTCAGATCACAGAAAAACATAGTCACGTAATTCATGTTGAGATAAAAAGGGAATGACATCAGCAAAGAGAGAACAGGGAACAGGGAACAGTGTATAACACTTTTGATACTGGCTCTGTAATGATGATAAATACAATGAAAATTTTGTAGAAGTATTGTGTCAGCTGTTTCTCACTCTGGCTATTTAATCAACAATACAACCACCAAGACTTAGTCGCAAAATTATTTGATGTCGGCTAACTTGAATCGTCATTTGGAACCGCCATGGCGCCATCCATAAGCAATTAAAGGTCTACATGATCTGGTTTATTCAATCACTCCGCAATAATCTTTTTTTTTTTTCTTTTTCTTTTTTGACGAGACACTCCACAATAATCTAACTAGCAGCTTGACAGGGGCAACCCAAGTTATATCAAAAATAGTGTAACAGCCCTACCTTAGAATACAGAAGCGAGAAAGCTAGCTACAACCTACACCGTAGAACTAAACTTCTTCACCTTACCCTTCCAGTGCTGCTCAGGTTGTAGTTTAAGAAAATAAGCCAACTAGAATAAATAATCACTTCCAAATCAAAAGGACCTCATCATAGCGATTAGTGTAACAAGTTATGGCTATATTGACGACTGAACGCACTCTTTGAAGTTAAAGAACAGATATATGAAAGCAGATACTCCCTCCATTTCTTTTGGTTCTTTACATAGAGAAAGTGGGGGAGTACCAAGGTAGGTAGAGAGAGAAGCAAATTAGGAAAGAGGAGGGGTAGTTGTTAAGCAGTAATTAGATATTAATCTTAACTGCAAATCCCATACCCATCACCACCGTATCACTCCCCTTATCTAAACCACCACCACCTCTGCCGCTGCTAATCTCCATAATCATCATCGCCATTTTCTCAAAAAAAAAAAAGTGACCCTTTAATCCAAAGTAATCCCTAATTGGATTTCGACAGCTAATTTTTCTGGGTACGAAAT
>JBBYHQ010334870.1:0-13698 GCA_038382645.1 Spergularia azorica
GAAAAACCATCCGAGAGAAAGTATTCTCGACTCGAGACAAAACGTCCCGAGTCGAGACGAGTTATCTCGACTCGAGCCTTGTGTGACTCGAGTCGAGGTTTAGCCCGTCAAAACAATCTTCTCGACAATTGATTCACAACTCGAGAAGAATCAAACTCGAGTCGGGACACTACAGTCTCGAGTCGAGAAACTGCTCCGCAGGCCGTTATTCAATCCCACATAACTCTCATCTCGGGAGTCAGTTTTGAGCTCATAATATATCGTTGGAAATCTCATAACATGAACTTTACTCTCCAAGTGGAATTTCTGCAAAAAAGGATCTACAAATAAAGTTATGACAATCGGAAGTTGACATTGTGTTTTTTTGCTATCAAAACTTCAACTCTTGAACTCGAGTCATTTGTAGGTAGAATCGGTCTTTGGTGGTGTCTTCCTTGGGTTTAACTTGGCCATTATTGTCTTCAACATGCGATCACCAATCCAAATGGAGTGATTATATCTCGTCATTACAAAACCAACTTATATTCTCCGAATTATAACACAAACCAACAAATAGGAGAATACTCGCAATCCCATATAAATTACACTAAAATGACCACCGAAATGAGATATAATCCACTACTTAGACACCACTAATACCATCACATCATTATTCATCTTACTCCATCTCTTTATTATCATCTTTGGGTAACAATTTCTCTTCTTTTTTATTTATTGTTATTTATTTAATTTGTTTGGTTGTGTATTAGTTGTTTAATTAGTTTAATCACCCCAAGTTTGAATCTTTTGCTGAGTATCATGTTAGGGCTTTATTAATTGCAATTAGTGTTGGTTTAATTATGTGTGATTAGTTTTATAACTAGGCGTGAGGCTAATGAGTTAAAGTTGTGCACTTTATGATTAGGGGGTAGTTTAATGGTATATTGATTTGAAAAACACGCTAATTTAGTAGTTTAGATTAAAGCATCAATATTTAGTTCGATTAGATTAAAATTAGGACAATAATTGATAGACAATCACCCCCTGTCCCCGTGGATTCGACCCTAGCTATACTAGGATAAATTAGATTGGCTTAAGACACGTTTCAGGCTTATCATCGGGATATACTCATTTTCAGAAATCTCCTTTGTTTCTCTAAAAAAAAAAAAATAGTATTTAGTTTGATCTTTTAATTAATTTTGTGTAAACATTTTTTTTTTCTTAAAGTAAATTTAGCTACTTAATATTTCTTTATGTAGCATTTGATATATACTACATAAAAGCTTATTCAAAAAATTCGAAACTCAAAGGAACAATTATCCTTCGTTGTTTTAATTTACAAAATAACATAGCAAGTGATTTACAATACTTTTAATAAAAGTGGCTAATGTTGACGTTAATAATGAGGTGACGATGAAATATAACACGGATAATTAGTAAATAAATTAATACTTATAACTAAAAAGTATATTTCGAAAAATGGTGAAACCATAGGGGTACAAGTAGGAAAATTGTTTAACCTTTTAGATGAAACATCCAATATAACGGCTCACTTGCGGCAACATGATAGTTTGGTCACATTGTGAACAAAATGTATATTTCAGGGGTACAAATTGGAATTGTAAAACAAGAATGAGTATAACCTGGAAAAGTCAAAACTACAGGGGTACAAGTTGGAATTTCCCTTATTTATTTATTTATTTTTACATATTTTAATTTTTTTTTTATAATAAGTGGTTCACCGATTTCCGGGTTTTAGACGGATTTTTTGAGCTACTCTGCTGGGAGAAGGCTTCGGTTCCCGGTTGAACCATTACGGCCGATGTCTGGTGTGATTTTGAAACACAGCAAATTTGTATTTATTTATTTATTTATATGCTAAACTAGTATTTTGGCTCGTGCAAATGCACGGGAATAAAAAATGTTTAATCATGTATGTAAATATTATTACTTTGAATATATTGGAAGGATTAGGTTCATATAAGAACCCTATCTTTCATGAGAACCATGAGAACTATTTTTAACCTTTAGATCTAAAAATAAAAGGTTAAGATTACACTATTTTATTCCCTGCTTTTCTCTTGCTTTGTTTTTTTTTTTCCTTCTCTCTCCTTCACTTTTCCCACCCACACGCCAGAGCACGTACACTCTCTCACCACTCATTTGGGCTGCCACCTAGCACCGCCACCACGCACCACCTTTCTCCGACCTCACCCGGGACACCACTAAGAGGAGCGCATAACAATCGCGTCCTAGTCCCGGCTACCTCCCTCCTCCGCTTCATATACCCATCGTGACCCCCTCATCGTCCTCACTCCAATCACGTGAAATGGAACCAACCGACTGATTTCTCAGTGTACATTTGACAATATCTATTTATGCATAATACTATTGCTAATTGTGCATTTTATTAAACCTAAATGTTCATTCCCAAATTAATCGCATAACCTTGAATTGTTGTATGTACATTGCAAATCAATTAAATGTGCATTCGATTGTACTTGATTGTGCATTCGATTGTACTTGAATGTGCATTCTAAATTTATGTTTCTCATCGGCAGGGATCATGGTTGTTGTCTTGGGTGTTGTTGGCTTTAGGAGAGAGAAAGATGAGAAAGAGAGAAATTGGGGGAGGAGTATGTGGAGTTGGCGTCGAGGAGGTGGGGGAATAGATCGGCGGCGAAGGGGCGGTTGTAGTGGTGGTGGTGGTGGCTCTGGTGATAGTGGTGGTTGGGTCTGGCCGGCGGCGGGAGGTCTATAGTCTGTCACTGAGTTTGCATTAAGCTTTTTGGGAACCAAAGTGATAATAGTAGCATTAAACTTTTTATGCATCTGCTATTTGTCAAAGGAAAACATAATGACCTTCACTAGATCCTTCTCCACAATATGCAAAGATTTTTGAAAAAAACCTGCATTAAAACCATCTTGCCCAGTGCTCTTGTCTGGATTTATACTAAATAAAGCCTCTTTAACTTCCTCCCTAGTTACTTGCCTTATGACTTCAGCATGCCAGTCATTTGGAAGACAGTTACTAGTTTTTAGAAACTTTGAATCCATTTGTCCACATGATGAGCATTCCCTAGCAAACTCTTGTAGAAGTCTATAAAAGCCCATGCAATATCCTTTTGATTTGAACAAACCTTCCTTTGCATATCCTTAATATTCATCATGCTGATTTGATGTTTTCTTTCAGCAATTCAGGCATAAAAGTAGCTTGTACTACTATCAGCAAGTTGCATGTGGGTGACTTTTGATCTTTGCCTGAGCATACTGATTTCAGCTTTCTGAAGCTCACAATATTATTATGAGCATCAACAACAGTTTGCTGAAAATCAATATTTCTAGGATCTTTCTCCGGGTTTTTCTGTATATACTCAAGATTTTCCTTGCATTTATCCACCCTAGCAGTTAGGTTTGAGTAATCCTTCTTGTTTAGGCCCTTTAAAGCTTGTTTGGTGAATTTCAACTTACTATGGAGTCTGTCAATGGCATTCCCTGCACACTCCTTTCTCCAAGCTGTGCTGACTGTCTCCAACTTTATCCATATCAGCTTGTATAGGTTGAGTCCTTCGCAACCTTTCCCATGCCCATCTAATTACATTAAAATCTCCCAAAGCAATCTAAGGGCTTTGCTGTTGAGAACAGCTTGCAAGATCAGTCCAAAGTTGTTTTTTGTCTATGACATCATTACAGCCATAAACAAATAGATGTTAATCTGAGCAGCTGTATGTTTTATTTTACAATGGATAACCTGACTTGTTGTTTTGAGTACATCCACCTTGATATAACTAGGGCTCTAAAGAACCCAAATTCGACCATTATAGTGATAGTTGTAACTTGTGACATTAGAGAACTGACCAAAACTTCATTTGAGTATCCCTAAAGCTCTAATTTCCTTCACTCTTGTTTCCAATACTCCTAAAATACTAAACTTATTTTTCAGAAGAAGGTTCTTCACCTCCTGCTCCTTGAGGACTTCATTCAGTCCTCTTATATGATATGGAGTACTAATATCCGGGATTGTAAGTCCTTTTTGATATGGAGTACTATTATCAACCCGATTCTTTTTGTAAGTCCGGGATTTTACCGCTTTGTGATATGGAGTATTTAATATCAAGCCGATTCTTACCAAAATAAATAAATGATGATGATTAGATTTTGGATGGGTGGATGATCATAGTGTCTTGTCATCGTGTTATACAATGTTGGTTGGTTTTGTGACTAAAAAGTTGATTTATTAGCATTAAACCAATTGGAATTGAAAATGACTGTCATCGTGTTTAGAATGGTTAAATTGGCAATTTCAAATATTTCTTTTTTTGAGTGGAACATTTTTAATCATGGTTAGTTATTAAACTAATTAGAATTGATTGATACCGTGATTAAAATAATCAAATTGCATATTTAATAATGATGCGAAGTAGCACATTTGTCTGCCAAAAAAGAAAAAAAAAAAGTAGCACCTTTGAAATGATGGGATTTAAAAATGATGGGCTTTTGGGTTGGCAAGGGAAGCCGCTCCTCTCTTTCTACTGCTAAAACCCTCTATATAAACTCACAAATTAGGGTTTCTGTAGTTCCTCCTCATTTCTTCCGCTCAAAGTCGCTCCTCTCTTTCTCTCTCTTCTCTTTCTCTCTCTTGAAGTAGGGTTTTCTTTTAAGTTTCTCCTCATCATTTTCTTCTACTTTAGCCGCCGCTCCTCTCTTTCTCTCTCTATTCTGCTCACTCTCTTTTGCTCACTCTCTTATGTCATCATGGCGTTACCAATTCCAGATGATTTCCCCCACTTGGTCGATCATAAGGTCACTCCCTCCGACCTCAATGTTCGACAACTTCGTTTGTTATTAGCAGAGTCCAAACAGGCGGTCCCGCTCGAGTTGCTGGCCAAAGAAGAGGACGATATGACAGTGAAGTTAAGTACAACTTTGAAGATCATTTCACTTTTGCATTTAGAATACTCAATTGGCGGTATGAACGTAAATCTTTTGGTTATTAATTAAAAGGTCATTTTGTATGAATAATGCATATGAAAAAAGTCCGTATTTCCTCATTTTGAATATCAGTCATCATTTAGTGCTTGTTGTGTTGTCCAAGGAAAAAATTCAAGTGTACAGAAGAAGCAACTGAATCTAGAAAATAAACGTTGGGAACGAGAGTGAAAATATCGCAATTTAATTAAAGAGGGGGGGTGTAAAAAGGAGATTGAGTTTCAGCTGCGTGGACGAATAAGGAAAGGGAACATGGTGAACTTGGGAAAACAAATAATGAGGATGAAAATATCTGTTGGTATTAATGACAAAGAGGGTGGGAAAATAATTTGGGGGTAATATGGGGAATCCACCAACATACTGAATAAAAGAGAAAATCTTTTTTTGAGGGTCTAATAAAAGAGAAAATCTTGGGAATAAAACAAAACAAGGATAATTTGAATATTTGAGGAATGATAATGGTAAACAGATGTTGCCTTTGCATGAATGATCTGAAATCACTCCCATCTATTTTTCAAATGCACTTACTCGAACAAAATTTGGGGTGAAATAATAAAGTGGATTGACAGTCATTACTATGGAAATTCCCTGTGGAATATAGTTAAGACATATGAAAAGAAAAGTAGAAGAAGGAGCTGAGAATCAAGGTGGATAAAGTGTAGCCTCAAATAAAAAATACACTATATATGGTATGAAAGGAATGCACATATGTTTGGAGAAATGTAACACTGTAGCAACTGGCTCATTCCTACGCCGAGAGAGAAAAAATATCGGAACGGATTGCGCCCGAACCGTAAGATGGAGACGGATTGGAAGGCTACCGAAGCTGGCAAACCTATTAAAAGGAACAATATAAAAGTTGGTTTTCAGAAGGCACTTGTATATTACAAAGGGAAAGCTGGCAAGGGTCAAAATAAAAAGACAAATTGGATTATGCATAAGTTTATTGTTGTTGGACCGTCTTCTACAAAAGTCAATAAAAGAAAAACCACTTCCGTTCATAAAATACGAGTATGAGGGTATGAACGTACATTTCTCTTTATCTTGCATTTTCAACACGTAGTATACACTTTATATCTTTGACATTAATAACATGCATGAACTTTTTCTTAATGTTTTTGCTTATTTTGTGTTAAAAACTATAATCTCTTTAAGAGTTTTTTCAAAACAAATGTGCTAGTGACATTCGCATCATGCTTGATTTTGTCACAAATAATTTGTTCGTAAGAATCGCAACATGCTAGATTTTGTCACAAAAGGTTATCAAACCATGTCATCAATGAACAACAAATGATTGCATACTTTAATTTGACCCATTAGCTAGTGACGGATTTTGATTTGCAAATTGGTAGAGGTCTACAGTGTAGACACAATCAATTTGTCTACAATGTAAAATTGAGTTAGCAGCAGTAAAATTGAGATTGGAGTAGTAAAATTAATTTGTAATGAAAAATTCGAGTAGTAAAATTATTCGTGTAAGTAGTAAAATTTTGATATTGTAGTAAAATGAGTGCTGGTAGTAGATACACTGTAGACCTCAAGCATCGTCCTTTTGATTTATTGTTGATCACTGACACTGAATTTATACGCGACCAGCCAGCCACGCCTCAAAATGTTACTTTCACTTGCTTTTTTGTAAGCCATGTACGTTTACGCAGTTTATTTATAATTTCTTTAATGAAAATGAGCCTTACATGCATATAACATTGATCGTTAATGATTTTCATTATGTAGCATTGTTAATTGAAAATTCAATCTATAGACCATATATAGTCATGCTTTCAAGTTTAACCGATCACATGATTATAATTACTAACATGTTGTTACACTAGTTAGATGACTATGTTCTATGTAGGATATACAAGAAAAATCCCAAAGACAAATCAAGTAAAGAAAAATCACAGGCACAAGAAATAGTCAGCAAGATGGAAGCTTCGAATGCGAACCGGGCGTTGAGTCATCAGAAGTCGAGACTTCGTCCAATGACAGCATTCCTCCTCCGGCCACTAGTAACATCGTTTCCCCTCCGACAGCTGATAACAACGGTCTTGGCGACGGTGGTGGTTTCAACATGTACAATGCTTCTAACAATAATATTTACTTCGTCGACAACAATGCTACTAATACGATCATGTATAATAACAACAATAATGTCGACAACACTAACAACAAGATGTGCAGTACTGACTACGACGATTATGTAAATAGTCATCCACTCATGGGAAACTTCTCGAGCACTCCACTCCCAATGGACGTGAACTTCATATTTGACGGAATCCAGGACGACCAACTGATATACTGTGGTAATGACCCTAACTTTAGCTTCTTACATGCTCTACTTGGTTATGACTTTGGGGACGATGCATCAATGTCGACGTCCATCCGATCACTAGAGTAGTTGTTTCCCAGTTCAATTATGATGGACATACCGCCCTTTGAAGCAGAATATGTGCCGCCCTCACATCAAGGTGTGCCAAATATGGTTGACATTAGAGTTACGCCAACGCCTCCTCCTCCGTGTTAGGATCGGTATTGGTTCCGGGGTAGCCGTATTTATGGTGTCTCTTCTCGAACTAGTGGTTTTCATAGACATGTTTTAATTATTTGCATTTTCAGTAAAAACATATTTACTTTAATAACTTTGTAGTGTAAGAAAATTGATTTTATGTTTCGGATTTATTGAGCTACGTATAGTGGCATTTTATTGGTATGTATGAATATTAGAGAATTGCTATATGGTCAATCTTGCATATATATAATCTCCCTAAATTAGTAAATTGCAACTGCACATACCCCGATCATTTGAAAAACGTACGTGTGAAATTGTAAATAATGTTTAGCTAGTTCTTTAAGATCGAGTACGAAATTGAGAAATAGAATATGACACAAGAACCGGGCATAATCTTCAAGTGTATATGATTTCAAACTCTAGAACATACTTGATTGTTAACCTCGTTCCCTATTTACTCCGCTCATACAATTTCGAGAAGGTACATATGAATACGAAAACAACAATTTAGAAAGAAAGATCTAAATGGGGTGATTTCTTAGGTCAAAAATCAAACTTTTGGTGAAGGTGACGCTATGATAGATCACACAAAGTTTGTCTTAAAGTTATCGTAAACAATTTCCGTTCAAAAGGAAAAAAAAAAAAAAACAAACCTGTGAATTCACGGGCGCAAAAACTAGTTAGTAACTAATACTACGATTAGTTTTGCTAATCATTTTGACACGTCACCATTTATCAAAACGTTAGCACCATTATTCAAATAATGGTCAAAATGGCACCATGTGCAGTAGGTTGCATAATTCAGGGCACCATGATGTAATAGTTGGAAAAGTAGGGCACTACGCGCACTATAACACAACTCAGGGATATTACGTAAGTTTCCCGAAAATATAATATCCCTTGATTAGTTTTCTCACCAAAACTATATCTCTCGTCACATCATAACTTAATGGTTAAACTTATAAAACATTAGTCAAAGTTAGTCAAACGGGTACCATGTGTATGGGTCTATAAACTAGTTCACGACACCGTGAAATAGTAGTTTCAAAAGTGCGGCATCACGCGCAACCGTGTATAACTCATGGGCACCACATGAATTTGCCATATTTATCTATACTTATACTTTAATTGTCTAACATAACCAGCCTACGTGGCACCTATTTAGAGCAATTGCTGAAGAAAAAAGCCAGCTCAGATCTTATGTGTCATCCTCACACTTCACCTCTTTTACCTTCCCTCGCATCTCCCTCATGGGCCTCATCTGCTGTCGAAGACTGTCAAAAACAAAAATAAAGGTAAATCGTTCAAACTTTAAACCCTTTTCACTTACTCTCTTTCCGACCTTTTGACTCCTTCCATCTCCATTCATTTTGCCGATTCATCTCCCTTGATCAGTTTCATGTTCTTCAAGTATTAATAGCTAGATTATACACTCAAAGTTGTGTTTTTTAGATTTTCGCGCATTTCATCTTTTTTCATGATGATCTAGAAGAAGGGTAAAAATTGTGATTTTGTATGGTTTCTAGTTTGTAGTAATTTGTAATTAATTCAATTTGTATGGGATTTTTTTCATCGCAGAGATGGCTGGATGTGGAGCTTATCTAAAATGATAGACTTTATGCCTACTGAGTACTGACCCAACTTTGATGACTACTGGTAGGTCTTAAGTTTCCATTTGTGATGTTATTGCCTTTGTGTTGTCTTTATAACTTTTGTTCGTTTTTAGTGATTGTGTGAACGTGTTTTATTCTTATGTTTTGGTGTCATCTGATTGTGTTCCTTATATCAGGTTTCTAATTGAATTGGTTTCTCTTGCATGTGACAAGGTCGAATTTGCGAGAACGGGAATTTTCATACGTGCCTTGATACTTATGGTTTGAGGCCGTCTCCCAATCTTTACTATGTTATCTTGCATTGGCTCTTATTCTATTGTCATTTGTTGTTAAAGAATACATATAGAGCCCAGATTACTACAGTTATAATTTTTTCCAAATTTTATGTGATTTGGTTTTTTATCTTTTGTTTTTGTTGCTTAACATTGCAATCTGGTTTAGACAATCAACTCTTTGTATCGCTGATCATGTTTTGTTTGTTCTTTTAATTTTCAGATTATTCGTTTTTGGTATTATTGTATCAGGTTGGATTATTGCTACTATGAGGCGAGTTCGTAACTTCCTCCTACTCTTTTTGTCATTGCTCTAAATTTCGTTCTGTTTATGGTTTCTTGCTTAGTTATCGGATAATTTGCTGATTTAAGTGTGCAACTCAATACCTTCAGAGTGTTAATTTGGTGTTTAACTCTTAGTTTTTCAGTATGATGTTATCACCTTTTCATCTTTGTATATTCTTTTGCCTGTTTGATGATTCCCTCTATTTGGTCATAAATTTATGCAACATGGCCAAGTTGCTGCCATATATGTGATGTTTAAGTTCTTAGTTATGTCATCGAGATTTTTTATTGCACTTATTCGTTTGCATGTGTTATTGCTATACCAATATATGCTTTGTTGATCATAGCATCACCTGCTCATTGGTGATATGTATTTTGAGTAGTCAATTGTGGCCCTTTGATCTTTGATGTGCTATATAGTTTATGATTGTTTGATGTTCTACGAGTTATGCATGTTTCTGTATAATCTATTAACCTCAGGTAATTGCTTTGTCTGTTTGTTCCGGTGTCATGACTTTGCTTAAAAAATGTGTTCTACCAGTCTAAGAAGGAGAGGGAGGCAGAAGACTGTGAAGTGTGAATTTGTGAACTGAACAGAAGTTAACATATACTGCGAAGAACTTTGATTGGAATTATTTAATTACCTCTTCATGTTTGACCATCTCCCTTTTGTTTTTCTTGGAAAGATTCTCTTGGAACTTTTGGGCTTGGGAACATCATCAGTATCGTACATATCATGTGCATTCTCTTGAACTTTGCTAAGTATACATAACTTTGATGTGTGATAATGTCCAAGTAGTAAAACGAAAAGCAAATCACACCTTATATAGTTATATTTAGTAAAATTCTATTCTTTTTTTCGGACTGATTTTTGGCTCTGCTTAACGATTGATTGATCAACATACTCGGTTTTTTCTTTGCAATCATCGAGTTAGAAAGTGAACGAAGTTTATATTTCCAGAATTTGAGCTGTGTAGCTGTCTATTTCAGGAATGATTGGCTTCGGATCTGTTGGACTTTTCGGCATATCAATCAGTCAACTTCTTAGAGAGGACTCCCATACATACAATTCACTATATACTGTCCAGGTTATATATTGTTCTTAGATTCCTAATGTTAACCACTTAGAGAGGACTCCCATACATACAATTCACTATACCTGATTTGGTCTTCCATGCCTATAGTATATGTGTTATGTGTTGTGTCTTTCTCGATATAATAGTTTAATCTAAAGTGTATGTTCTTTTGGATTTCCAATTGGTGTAATTGTACAGTGAAGAGAAAAGTTTTTGGCATTTCATACAATGTCATTCTATCGGAATGCATGAAATCGTTAACTTACCACAACTTTTGTATGCGCAACAACAATAAGAAAGAAAGGAAGACAGAGTTGGTATTCAAATAAAGGGTCCAATATAATAACCAAAGAGCAAGCTCACAACTGGTCTAAAGCCCGCTACCGAAAAATCGGACATGTTTTCCGTCTATCCATACAAAACGCATGGAGTCTTATCACTTTGAAATAGAGTATTACAACTTAGAATCTTGCAACTGGGAACATAAGAAAAGGAGAATACCTGAATATTATTTGGTCTGAAATATGGCTGGAGTAGCTGTTCGTGTCATCGATATATGATAAAGAACTAGCAGTCCTGATTTCTATTCATAATTCTCTTTGGTTTTTACCAGGATAAGTAGAAATAGAAGGTCTGAGCTAATTGCCATAGTTCATGGTATTATTCGAGAAGTAAGTGTTAATCTAGATGACAATAACGATTCCATTCTTTTTTTCCTTTTTTTTTTTTTTTTTTTTTTTGCGCTCACTTACTGTGAAGGGCCTTTGAGTTTTGGTTAGTTTATATGTCTTCATCCTATGAAATAATTAAAAGCGGATGACAACAAATCAACAACAGTGTGCGTGATTTAATTCTATGCTGGCTCATTTATGAGAATATTTGATGGGTACCAAGCTATAAGAAGTTTTAATTGTGATGAATTACGACGAATTTGACATTGTACTTTTTTCTATATGTTCGTTCATTAAGGAATCCTAAGTATGTGATAATGTTTCCCATTGACATCAATGCTCATACGTACTTGCCAGTTAGCTGGTTTATAATTTCCATAAAAATCAATTGGCTGCTAAGCACCCAAAATGTCATATGTACATTCCTAACCTGTACGTTTTTGTGGTTTGTTAGGTGTAGATTTTCAGTAACAGAGCCAAAGTTAGGAATATGAGATTTCTAATGTCTTTTTTTTAGCACAATTTTTTCTAAAGTGTGTTTCTCAACTCTCACTTTGTTAGAGCTCTGTCTCATCTTTTGCGATCTCAGTAACTGCCACCCTTCCTGCATGTACAAATAGTCTGAGAAGCGGTTCACGAAGACGTAAGGTGCATCAATTCGAGAGAAGTAGTTACCTAAGTAAAAATTCTTTTTCAAAGAGCTGTCGTTGTGAACTTTCTTTGTTCAATATCACTACTACAAAAAAAAGGTCAATTAAATTGACAAAGGTTCGAATTTCTGTGAAATATGTGGTCCCAGCTGAATATATTAGATGTTTCGCTATATTTATGGTAAATTGTGTGATCTGACGTTTCGAACAACCTCGCTATATGCTATGGTTACTAAAAATGTTCAGTTAAGGATAATGATTTTATGACCACTTATTCTACATTGGTCTCTAAGGGTTATTTGTGAGTTATTTTGACTTAACTATGTTACTACCTGAACTTTCCGTTGCATTGAAGTGCTTCTATGCTCCTAGCCTTTAGAAGCTCAATTTTGGTCAATAACATAGGGGAGTATATTTCTACTCACACCAATGTGAAGTCCGAGCGTAATGTAAAGTTTTATGTGATCTGAGGTAGTGTAGTATGATTTTAGCTTGTGCTTCCCCCTTATGTTAATAGTTAGGTAAATTTTCCTAGACTTAGACTGTCTTGGGAAAAAGTCGCTTCTATCCGTAAAAGATAAATAAAAGTCTGTCCACTTTGAACTGGCAATGGTATCCATGTACTGGGTTACATGAATTTATTTGTTTGTTTGGGGGAAAAGTTTTATTAAGTGTATTTTGTTTTGGCAATGGGTTTGAAGGGTTATATATCAGTTTAGCCCTTAAGGTTTTATACTAAGAGAGCGACATGCCAGGCAGATGCTAAATCAGTGAATTTTGTATACAAGTTTTGTGATTGCAGTTCATGATTTATTTTATTTGTGGGAATATTCAACTGTTCAGTAGCTATTGAGGAATGGATTTTAGAAGTCCTGGTATGATTATTCTTACGTTGCTTAGATTAAGCCCCTGATTTGCACAAGCTCTAAATTCTTCTTTCAAGTAGTCTTCAAAGCTCGAGTGAGTCCTTACTATTGCGTGCATTTGTGTAATAACAAGATGGTTTTTACATTACCATACTTACTAGATACAAGAAGTCTAAGCCTTTGCTTGAGAGATAAGAGTCATTGGCAGAGCTGATGGTCAATATTCATGATGAAAAGCTACTCGCTATGAAATCCAATAAGAGAAGCAAATAGTTCCAGCAATGAGAGTTACTATTGATTCGAGTTACCTGATCCCTCTTCACATTATCAGATACCACCATCCTCTCATATTGATTCGACTTCGTGAATCCAGCAACCCCACACATTAACCCAAGCAACAATCTCTCCCTGAATTATTTCAAAACGAGTGTATGTGTATATTTGAGAGCAGTGCACCTCCAATGGCATCAAAGTTGCTAGTACCGGGAGTGAATTTTCGGTTTGATAGTTCAGCTGGTCTATAGCATCTCTTTGTTAATTATTGATTCGAATTTCATCCATAGTTCAACCAATGTAGCACTTGGACCAAGGAAGCTTTTAAAAAAGCTATTTTCACTTTCTGATCGTTGGGTACTCCTCAGGATCCCCCCGAGATAGCTGGTTCTGAAATAACAAGGGACCCATCGATCTCTTATATTGAACACCTCTGAGAGCCAGGTGTTCCCACTCAAGTCATAGTCGTCAATGATTTTTTTTCCACTCATTCTCAAACTCAGAAGTTTCGATAT
>JBBYHQ010334925.1:0-13689 GCA_038382645.1 Spergularia azorica
AAATTGGTGTATAAAAGTTGGCAGACACCATTTTCTGATTTTTGGGAAAGTTGAGACACTATTTTGATGCTTAACTCCTTCGTAAGTCATATTGCCTTCTTTTTTTTTTTTTTTTTTTTTTTTGCTTTTGCTTGTGTTTTGTGTACTTGTGTTGGAAGAGTTATATGTTATGTCCACGTCTGTGTCCGATCCTTGATACTCGGATTAGTGTTAATATGAGTACTAGTATAGCTAATTCAGTTAGATGAATAAAGACGTGACTATAATGGGTGATTAAATATACGAGATGTTCTGCTTTTCTTATGTGTCATTTTCTAAGCGAATGGTGTTCAACCAATATAATATATGAAAACCCTTGATTAATTCGTTTATTGTCATATTAAATAATTGAGTAGAATTCACGTCAACTAAACCAAACTTCATTAAAAAATTTAACTTTCATTAGAAATAGTAGGTAAGATGTGAAATTACATATTTAACGCCAGACATTATTCATTTTCTGAATATTTGCATGACATAATAATAATGTATGTCATTAAAAAAATTGTAGCTAAACATCTTATATACGGAGTAGTAGATTAATTAATTAGCTCTTCCGAACATAAAATTAGTTTTCGAAAATGTGCCATTAAATTAAAGTTATATATGCAAGTGTGAACTAGTATCATTTTTTGCTTGTACCACTAAATGTGTATTGCTTTATTAAGTATGTTAGCTAATTGCTTGCTCAAGAACATGCATGCATGTATAATTGTATTCCACGTACATGCAATATGATCGTATTATCACACATAATATAATCTTGTGTGTTTTACCTAAACTCGTTTTAGCGTGTAAACAATATATGTACATATGTGATCGCATAATGAAAGTAAAGTATGGACGGAACTAAACTAAAATATATATACATATGCTTCAATTCCGATATATAACAAAATATGAACGAATATGTAAGAACTGTAACTTGAACTCCGATCCAGTGACTAGTATATAGATAATAATAAATTAAACGTGGCAAAAAAAAACATCTGATGTTTGCATTGGGTCAAATGTACGTTATTTTTTAACATTTGACCCGATTCAAACCGGGAAATAAAAGGAGAAGATTATTGGAAAAAAAAAAAAAAAAAAAAAAAAAAAAAAAAAACTATTTTTGCTTAATACTCAAAAAAAGGTATAAGTAAATGCTAAACCTAATCATTAGCCCAAAAGAAAGCTAACATAATGTCCTTTTTCCGTACATTATACTCCTTGTGAGGTGAAATAAATTTATAAACTTAGAAGAAGGTAGCATTTGATGCATCCATTTGGTTTGGCGTAATAAATGAGGTCCAAGAAACTGGTACTAGACATAATCCTCTCCTTCGAATGTCTATTCTCGGGTCTTCTTCATCTTTTCCATCTTCTTCACTATTTCCTCCTCCCTATAACCACCAAAACTATTTCAATAATTCTATTTAGCATTATCGCTAATTAATTTAGATAATCTGATGAGTCGGATAGTGTTCTCTTCACCTGAATTTTGTTTATTTTATCTGGAATTTATAAGTAGTAGTATATATCAATATTATTACGATTAATTTTACAATTATAACTTAAATATTCTACCATTTTTATTGGAAGTTAATATTACGGGGTATGGTTGATATTTTGTAGCTATCATTGCCTTGTGCCCTTATTGTATTTGACGTTAACGTTAAACAAATTATCTGTGTCTTAAACATCAAATTAAAGGCACAGACCTCTAGGCTAGCAATAACTTAATGCGAAATAAAGAAATTTGCTTACCATTTGGAAGGGTCTACTAGGCTTGTTTCGGGAAGGCTTAGTATGAGGCATGCAAAGTGTCTGCACATACCAGTATATATACCACCAAATGTGTTAGAATAATAGAATTATGTCAAATTTGAGCATACTTAATCATATATAAATCTGCAATTGAAATCTAATTTAATGCACCTTTTTAATCAAATCTATTCCTAAGTCCGTCCTAAACTATATACAAGGATAATAAAAGATGTGCGTAGTTTGCGTGCTTACTTGAATTTGATCTTGAAGAAACTGGATATATCCGATTGCCTCTGTTAAAACGGAAGCGGTATCCGTCTGATGAGCAAAATGTTAATATGCATATAATGTAGTTAAATACAATGAGATGCATTCAATTATCGGCTATTGCAGTCAAATGAAACTGTGATTTGACCTTACAAACTTAAACTCGAACAAAAAGAGTAATTATAGTGAATATGTTGAAAAAAATTCTAATAGATTACTGCTAGTAGTATGTACTATATATATAGTAATTCGTGATCAAATGAAAGGATATCATGAGTTAAACGCGTATACCTTGCCGAATGGCGAAACCATTTGGTGTAGAGCTGCAATTCGGTCTCCCAATTTCTCCTTTCTGACCTAAATTCAAAGTAATAGCTAATGAATTAAGTAGGATAGGGATTAACTAGCTAGGGAACAATTTAACTTGATCAATATATACAAGACCGTCATTCGGGAACATTTACAAAGAGTGGAGATTGGAATGACAGACTTATTCTCGATCGACAATCTATGAGACTATGACCATTGTGGACTAAGTCAATATATATTACTGATAATACGCTACATTATGTCACCGAATTTTCAAGACATCATATCATTATTGGTCGGCGTAAAACGGTTGCTTTCATTGGTTTTGTGTACTCGTATGTTTGCATTGAGTCTGACCTCTATGGATCGATAACTAGATTTTTTTACTAAAAAAAAGTTACCTTAAGAGGAGGGCAAGAGACCTTGAGTTGGGACTTTTTACTGGGCGCAGTAGAATTAGACGTTGATGCCTTTGGTCGATCACTCGAACAATCACCAGCTGTTCTTTTTGTTCCCGCTACGCCATTCGACGCGGCTATTGACTTCAAAAGGGAAAACACAAATAAAATTATTAAAAATTAAAGGTAATTAAAAGAAAGTGAAAATAAAAGAATTTCTTCATCATCTTCTCTAATGTTAAGCATGCACTGTAAAAAGCTGGAAAGGAACCACAATTTTCATCTCGTACTTGCTAGGTCATTCATGCATGCATGCATGCTGTTGAGTTACATGCCAGCTTCTATTTGACTGATCCGTAGCAAGAACATACATAAAATTAAAGTAATATGACTAGAAATAATGTTAAATCATATACCTCAAATGTTAGAACGAAGTCTAATGAAGGACACCTAAAATATTATAATGTTGATATGGATTTTACAAAAGCAACAATTAGTTTTCTTTAATCATGGTTCATGTTATTGCCATGTTTTACAATTTTACTACAAATTGAAATTAACATATTTCCTCTGCCATAAACAAAAAATTAACATATTTCACGACAGCGCGAAGTATCTACACTTTATACCATTAGCATTTGGCAATTAAATATATATCCAAGTTGAAAACTTATACTCTCACGAACATATTAAACAACTATTCTTGCACGAGATAAATTGTAACACCATCCATGTGCTACGAAATGTTTAGCTTCTTAATCAATTAATTAAAAATTTCTTACTACATGATTATGATATACTGAGATTACCTTTGAAGGTTACGAATGCTTTTTTTGGACTCATGCAAGTTTCTTTAGTTTGATTATTCCTTTATTCAGTATTGCATTAACAATGCAAGAACTTTAATTTTAGCTAGCTCTCGACATTAAGTACTTATTAGATGCATCTTATTCTTCATGGACGTTGCTTAAATATAAACCTTAGTAGACTTCGATTATTAGTACTTTAGTAGGGCTATCATTATTAGCCTATAATTCTTTTGATTAAACAATAATCACTACTTAGAACAGATCAATAGTGCGTCTAGAGAGAAACCGTACCAATAATTACACCACTTTTAGGGTCTAGTAGAACTATAAGCAATTGTTCATAACAAATCAACTGTACAAAAAGCTAAGTATATAATAATAACCATATATCGATTGTATGTATCAGCAACAACGATTGCTTAAGCCTTAATTGGTCTTAGCTAGAAATGATTCAGAATCGACTAACATGATCTTTTTAAGAATAATCGAAAAGGCGAAAATAACTAAAGTACCTTGTTAGGAGTGATCTTTCCGGCTGAGCTAATACCTTCTTCATGTAAAACATGACTTCCGAAACTTGCATTATTACCCAACAAATCCATAGCCTGCATATTTAGCCCCAATCTCGGACTACTACTTGAGACCGATGTCGTAGAATTGTTGGGAGATGACACCAATCCCAATTGATGTAGTATATTTGTGCTAGGAAAACCATGACTAGTGATCCAGTTATTAACTGGTGTACCATCACTATATGATGACTGATACTGCTCTTTGTGATCTAGAGGAAACTGCATTAATCCTCTAGCATTAATATTGTGCATTGTGGTTGTAGTTCCGGCCGCGAAACCATTGAAAGAACAAGAGTTCTCCATCATGTTTGAGGGGCTAGTGATTAGGCTAGTGAAGCTTGGGAATGAAGTTAGCATGTTTTCTTCAATTTTTGCGTAGTTGTTACTTGATTCGTACCCGAAATTTTGACCGTCGTTCTTGAGGGAAGGAGAGATTGTAGTGATGAGGCTGCTGCTGCTTGATTCATTATCTTCATATAGTTTGTTACAAAATGTGTTACTAGATGTTGCCCTGCACAAATTTAGCCAAATTAATTTTACAATTAGAAAATGATTAACTTTGTACTATGAGGAAATTGAGAATTGTAAACACAAGAAACTAATACTAATCCTTATTAATTTAAGTCCAAGGTCATCGCTTGCATGATAAATAATTAAATTTAGAGATGTAAAATATCAATCAAATTACAGATGTAATATATAATAGATCACTAGAATTGTGGAGTTGGAAACCAAATTTATGTAAACTCTAGCTAGAATACAAATACTATCTAGTAATTTTGTGATCATATAATAGTAATGTGCATGTAAAAATTACACACTGATAAGTGATAACCAATGTTTTTACTAAATTTAAACAAAATAGAAATATGTTGTTGGACATGAAACATTGTGCATAGTCTAGCTAGAATAATTTGAGTGATTATTGTATTATTAGAGTAAAAAAAATGTTTACATTACTATTATGGTTTGTTAATTAGTTACATTAAGGTTGCATACATCTAAGTTTTTCAATATTGCCCGCTGCAAATAATGAAAATGTACACATATTTGAACTTTTACTATGTGAGTATGTGCCTAGCTTCCAAAAAACAAAAAACTTTTACTATGTGCTAATCCAAATAGTGTATATATATATATATATATATATATATATATATATACATGCATTATTTAATCAAAAAGGCAAAAACAAAATGTGATGGTAAAAGTTTTATGCAACTATTACTAAGTTATTAGTACATTTAGAGGAGCCAGTTAATTAATACAAATCAAAGTTAAGGGAAGAAAAGGTGATTGATTTTGTTACTATGAGTATGTATAACATGAAATAATAAGAATTACAAAGCTTAATTAGATGAGAGGACTTGAATATGAATTTTTGATGATTTAGAGAACAAACGATATAAAGTACAAAACTACAAATCATATGTACACTCAAATTACAAAACCCGAAAATCGATCAAGAGAGGAGAGGTGTATCAACAACTCTCAAGAATCGAAGAACATAAACATGTATATACATCAATAAGTATAAACACATGCATATATAATAAGGACGGCATGTCTGAATAATAAAAAGACAATACTCGATTTCGATACCACCTTAATAGATAGAACTACATATTAACATGGAAGATGAGAAAACAAAATTAAAGTTATCGAGTAGTGATGATACTCAGTTCCGACACCAGCATATTAAAGATCGAGATTCGAAACTCACGTTGATGGTAAGATGCAGGGATTCCAGTCAAGAGAGGTGGAAGCTCCTCCATAGCTAATAACAGATGAAGAAGGGTGGTGGTTTATTATTAGAGGAAAGTGGTCATGGATATGCTGTTGTTGTTGCTCTTGTTGTTGATGTTGTTCGTGGTGCTGAAAATTAGTGGAGTCCATAAGGATAATTAGTGCGTGGAATGGTACAAATCTTTTTAATGGGGTTTCCTTTTTAGATCCCAATAACAAAGATGTGGCTAATTATACTTGTTAAAAACTTTGTGGAAGCTAATGCTACTAAGCTCCTTTAAACCTTTCACTCTATTCAAGGCAACATCCAAGAAACAATATTGCCCTTATAAATCTCTTGCTTTTTTTTCAACTAGTGTGCCACCTTTTGCTTCTAGGTTTTGTTCTTTACTCTTTCATGGGTCATCTCTCCCTTAAAGTTGTCTTTTAATTAAATGGAGAAATCAAAAAGAGAGGATTGGGATCGATACCCCTCCGCTCCCCACTCTTCTTTATGTTTTTCTTTATATTTTAAATGATAAGGCGTTATCGGACAATATTGATCGATTTCATTAACAACTTCAATTCTGTTATGATGGTATGTCAATTTTCACTTTATAAAAAGATTGAATCATAGGTACGGTGTTTTCGAAAGACATACATTAGATGTGACTTTTACATCAACGAGTAGTACATGCTTGCTTAATAATCGATAAACTCAAACACTCAAATCTATTACAGAATGGGAGTAATTTAAGACAACCTTCAATACTAGTATACTGTATGGTTAATACTTAATACTTTGATACTTGGACTAAACTTTGTTGACAATATGCCCCGTACTTTTCAAATGCTTTGTATTTCTTTTTTCACATAAAGGGTTGAATATTCCATGGAATACATTTTTAGGCACCATTTGGATCTTTTCACCTAAGCAAGTTACATTTTGTTATTATCAATTTTAATAGGACGGGTCCTTAATAGTCTTCTTAACTTACATGTTATGTATGTACAATTGTACACAGTATATTTGTTTGCAAAGGTAAACATTTATAGGAATATAAGACGAATAAACTAGAGACACTACTCGCCTCTTCTAATTTACAACAAATAAATCTCCATAGAAAGAACAAAGATAGCATATTAGAGAGCACCAACTCGATCTCAAGTATACTCAAGATTTCCTCAAGGGTGTAATATATACGTCACCCTTAACTTCAGCCCTAGAACTCTAGAGAACACTCTCATTTTGATTGATTTTTATTGTAAAAATGTTGTATTTTTTATATAGAAAACCCTACACACATCGATACCGGCCAGGACATTATATTCCATGATGGAATTTATTAATAAAGAGGAATATTGTAATAATTGATGTATGGGGGAGACAGCAGCTGCAATCACACTCACTTTGCCCATCAAAATCTTCAGGCTGAAATATACTACTATTAGCAAGTACATAACAAATTAAACACTGATTGATATACGATTAAAATGAGATGATAGAGCTTTCTGTCGTCTCTGACAAAATATAAAAATTTGTGCAAATTCTGTGACACTTTTTCATACCTGCATACCCTCACTGAATCATATAGCATGCCCTCCAAGAGAAACTACTCACTTTATAAAAAAAATTTAGTCGAAATCTCAGCATTTCACTGTTTTTTTTTTTCTAAATGAAATTTCACGGTCAAGATAAACCCCGTCATGTAATTCACCGTTTGGCCCGCTCTAGTTGAGTGGCATATAATTCATTAATTCACCATTTGGCCCGCTCTAGTCGAGTGGATCGGAATACAATAATGACATACACGCTCATATGGATTTATACGGAGTATTAGGTTTCACAAGGGCTTTTGCACAAAGCTCGATTGTGTATGGACTCGTTTAATGTGTCTAGTACTCTAGTCGAGTGGCATACAAGCTCATATTGTTTTGTTTGCTATATTTAGGAATTTACAATCCTATGTTCTTTTCCTCAATAAATACGTATATATAGACATATAGTATTGTTATTATGGTTCAATCATTAGATTCATTACAATACAAAATTGAAGCTAAGGGGTCGAGGACGACTATGATAATTTTACTTCGAAATTATAGCCTTCCATCGACTACTAAGCTTCGACTACTATAGCAAATACTAGTAAATTGACAATGTAATTAACCAAAATGTAAATAAGATCTGACAAGCTTTAACAGAGAATCAAACATGGAGAACCATGGGTGGCTGCAAACTAATACATACCCTGCTATTGATAATTTGATAGAAAAAACGAATTAACAATAATCAAAAAGTAAGATCCAGGATATGGGCGATAATGAGCAAATAATTAGTTCAGATTATAGTAAGCAGTTCCAACACTTTAACCTGCAGTACCAGTATTCTCGATCGATTCCCTTCAAAGTGCATTCAAGAGGCTTGTTAAATTACAAATTGAGTCCAACTTGCGCGGATTCTTGTTAATTCAATAGGTGCACAGTGTGCTTTCTATACATAGTCGACTCTTGTGCAAGACCGTTTTTCAATAACTTATTGTCGTTATTACCATGTTATTTGTTTATATATACTAATTAACCGTGACCTCTTTTACGTACGAGTAGTATATATGCAATTAAAGGCACCTAATTTGCGACGGTTTTAGTTTATAATTACTCCGTAGATCAGATTAGATTTTGACATGGGGTTTTGGTTTGTGGTTAAGGTCTTACCGGTACGGTGTGGAATCCTCTTATCTATGTGGAAATTGTATCGTCGTATGAAGTTTACTTGATATAAAAAATTAATTCCAATAATACGTAGATCGAGTTTTCTCGCTCTTATTTAAAAAGAAAATATACTTATTCTGAAATGGTGAGTAAGTTGAACCCAAACAAGAAAGGCCATGGCTATGGTTTAAGGCTTCTATAATATCAAGCCCCTAGTAAAACCGAAAGTTTCGGCCAAAATAAATAAGTTCATTAAAAAAAATGCAAGAGAAGTAGATCAAGCAATCAATTTGTTGGGGCGGCTCATGTCGGATGTGCCTCCCTCTCCGTCCGATCTCCACTTCCACTTTTGGCCATTCCATCCCCCCAGCACTCTAAAAAGCTCTTCAACTCTTCCCTTGAATAAAATAAGTGAGACTTCCGTGTTTCGGTGAAACTCGATAGAGAATTAATTATAAAAAATGCATCATCGATAATAGTTAATGTGATAAATTTTGACCTATTAGCTACCATTACGTTATTTACTTACTCAAAAAACCGTGTTAGTCCCGTAATACCCTAAATATTTCCATCCCTTAAAAACAATTGTTCTTTTCAACAGGTCATTTATCTAGAAAAATGCAATATCGATCACATGCCATTTGCTAGTATTCTATACAATGAGATCAACTATATATATATATTTAGGATAATACCATGTTCAAAAACTTTGCAAGCTAAGATCGATGAGAAAAATAACAATGTTCATAAACTCTATGACCTCAATATATATATGTACCGTATGTATATATATATATGAAGTGGAACTTCATTCGTATAGTAACCTACGTTCGTACTATCCACTATGTATTTACCCCATTTCAACTTCTACTACTAATATATTGACATATATAGTCATTTTCGAGTCGTTTTCGAGTCATGCATTACACATATATGGTCTTAATATAATTAACGGTAATCTAAAAGGTTGCTCAAGTTAGTGCATGCAAAGCTTTCATAAAAGTAGAGCAAATAATTGGTGCAAGAATCAATTCTTTTTTGTTGTCTTTGTGGTAGGAATTTTTGTTTTGATCCTTGGGAGTCAATTCGTATTCCTTTAATGCAATAATTCTAAAGTTGTCAAATCAAAACTTTATGATAACATTGGTCATTTATATTTCTACATAGAGAAATAGCCACGGATATTTTAGTCTTTTACTATAAGGATGAGCCAACTTCGATTATTTTTGGGCACTTTTATATATCCAACTCAAAAGTAATAAGCAAGTTTGCACTACTTTTAAGTCAATTATATTGTGAAACTAACTTCAATTTTCTTTCTTGGTCAACTGATTATGTCACAAATCACTAGACATTTGGCGAATTTATCCAATTATTATCGAAGCATAGGGATTCAAATATTCCGTTTGTATCACTACTTTAATTTGATTTATTTCTTAACTCTTTATACTCCTATATATGTCCTACTATATATATAGCATGATTTTTATAATTATCATTTGTTAATCAGTGAAAAAGCTTTAACAAATTATAAATAATAGCAAGAATAATACAAATGTATATATTAGCACACTAGTCTTTAGAGTTTAGGCTACTCGCATGGAATTACCTACAAACTTTATAGCTCATCCCCATTAAAATTATTGCATGTATTGCTAATTGGTGTGTAAATTAAACCTTGTCAAAAAATTTAAAAACTATGAGTCTCAAAATTCAAGACATGTTTTCGACTTAACTACGTATTTAATTTTGAATTATTTCTAATGACCTTAAAAAGATCATCTCAAAGACATTATAAGAGATGTCATTAATACATTAACTTAAACTTCCTCTAACCCAATGTCAATTTTTTGGATGCTTAATCACATTCTTTTCTCTTATAATTTATTATACAACGACGTCTCTTCTTAACAAAAATGATGATGGTGATCTATTTTCTGTTTATTTTTCCTTCTTATTATTAATTGTGTGAGAAATTATACAGTACTTTAGTAGTTTTCATTTAAAGACAACGGTAATAATTTCCAATAGAAAAAAAAAAGGAGATCAACTGATCAAGGGGGAAAAGTTATGTAATGTATAGTGTTAATTAGCCGGATTAAAGGAGCTGTCCCAGTAGAAGACAATACCTTGGAAGAGAGAGAATATTCAGCTTTTGATCTTCATTGAATTTAGGGCATGCACCCTTCTTTTAGGGACCATGGACCCAACCTTTCGCTCCTGCGGGCTCCGTCCAACAAATTTAACCGCAACTTTAAGGGAAATCAAGCCTAAAAATGTAAATAAATTTTATAATTTTATAATAGTTTTTTTTTTTGAGAGGAATAATTTTATAATAGTTACCAAGGAGAAATAATAACAAACGTTGATTTCTGTAAAACAATCTCATCCCTCGATAAGTTTGACCACAAAAATAATTAGCCTTTAAAAGTATATATAATGTCTAACAAATTAAGAGGGTCGGGAAATAAAATGTCTAACAAAATAGGGTATACGTCATCCACTTTTTTGGTTTGGAACGGGTCTATATGTGTATCTATAGTAAAATAAATACAAAGCGAAAACAAATTGTAGAATGTAAGAGCCACCATTTTGGGATGGCTGTTGGAGTACAGTACAAAACCGCCATCACACGTGGCGGTTTTCACTGTACACCGTTTTTTTTTTTAGTTTTTTTTTTGGCATTTCACTGTTCAAACCATTTAAACCACTATGCAAAGTCGCGGTTCTAATCCGAACTAAAAAGTTGGTGACCTGCACCTCATTTTGTGGTTTTATTTACCTATTTTATTAGACATGTTATTTCAAACGCTAATTTGGGAAGAAAAAAAATCACCGTTTGAAACACATGTTTAATTGTTAGGCCACACCGTTTCTTGATTTATGTCCAAAATTATCAACTTTTGGGCAATAGATTTATTTCAAAAGGTGCGGCTTTGCAATTAAAAACTCTAGAATAAAGGTGCGGCTTTATAATTAAAAAAATTTGAAAAGGTTTGGCATTGCAACATAAAACATACCGATTTTGGCAAAAAAACATGCTAATTTGAGGTGTTTTTACAACTAAAATTATTATAAAAGGTGCCGAGTTGCAAAAAACGATTCAATAGGTCCGGTATTTCATGAATAAATTTCTATTTTATTATTAAAGCTAAGATGCAGTTTGACAAACTGTTAGTGATTAATTTATTTCATAAGGCTTGATTTTATATATTTCTAAGGTGCTTAAACAAACGGAAAGAAGTAAATAAAATAGAGGGAAGCTAAGGCAAAGTCTCATATGAGACGGTCTCACGGTAAAATTATTGTGAGCTGAGACTACTCTAATTGGTTAAAAAGTGATCAATTTAACATTAACTGGTTAAATTATTGTGAGACTACTTTAATTGCAATTGGTTAAAATCAATCACGCAAAAAGAAATATAATAGTCACTAAAATCGTTAAAAATGTAACTATAGAAACAAATAAGATGATCTCCCAATACGACCGTCTCACGCAAATTAGAACTGTAGAGGGGATAATAAAACATATACCTCAAGTTCAGAGTCTCCAACCTCATAATCTCTCTCCCTGATGAGCAGAAATTAAAAGCCATACCACTTACTGGTAGTTTTCTTGTCAATAGTAAAATACAGTTTAATTATTTGTGATTCAAGTTCTATAATACAAGCATCATTTTTATATTCAGCACGCGAAGAGAGTCCACTTTCCATGGCCATAATCGGATCTTAAGCTTGCGGCTTATCTAATTCTATGTATTTAATCATGGTAAATTAACAATAAGCGTATATATCAGGTAAATCATTTTTTGGCAAGCAATTACTCTCTTTACTCATACGCAAATGACAAGGCTTTTCGAATTTTCGTCCATTTATATGCTATAATGCTAAGTGATGAAGTGAAACATTTTCCTTAATTATCTTTCTAAACATTGGTGTTCCTTTTTTTTTTTTTTTTTTTTTTTTTTTGCGGGTTAACATGGTGTTGCATCAATAATTTAGGTAGCGGGAACATAGCTCCGCTTCAATTACATCGTAAAATCACACCGGAACATTAGTGTTCTTTTTAATTATTTTTAAACGAATATATCTACTCATTATCTGGCTTTTTATTGTTTGCGTGAAAAAAACTATGGCTAGTTCTATAAAAATAATTTTTGACAAATATTTACCTCAATTTTCCATGGCACATTCTCCTCGGTATGTACGATGTAGGTGTAACCTTATAAATATCTTTGTTTCCACAACAACTATCAACATCAAGTGGCTGTAGTTTAGTGGTAAGAATTCCACGTTGTGGCCGTGGAGACCTGGGCTCGAATCCCAGCAGCCACATTTTTATGTTTTGTAAATTTTTTATTACTTCATTGCTTTTCGGTCATTTCAGGTCGGCCCATATACTTCCTCTTAGGGCAATTCTGTAAAGCCCAATAGACCAGCAAATGCTCTATACTCCTCACGTTTGTGTGCCCTATGTCCATCTTTTAGAAGTTTAACATTTGTAGTGTGGAAATTTTTATGAGCGCAATTTAATGCACCGTAGCATAAAACTTGTGATTGGTGGGATATAAGAAGCGGTACATATAATCGGGCCAGTGATCCACACTCGTATAGTCGTATACAACAATAACGAGCTTATATTTGAACTAAAGAAATTGTTTCCGTTATACATATCTTGACCTCTAACGACTCCAAGCATGTGTACTAAACCATTTACCATATTTTGTTGCTCAAATTTATAATTAATTAATCAATCATCAGAAATTCAGAACCCTAATCTACTTACCATAATCTACTCTCCTATATGTACTTATATTAATTCGCAACATAAATAGTACTTAAATCATTCCTCCAAAAAATTTTCATTGTTCAGACAGCTTCAACATTACACAAGTAAGAATTAATTCTTCTTGCTCTCTCAATTCTTAACCTTCAATCTTCGGTTTATTAAAATTAATACAGTTTTCCAGTATGACGATGATTATGCAACATCAAGACATGGGTACGATGAACAACAACATACACAACAACAACAACAACAACAACAATAAGTACAAGATCGTCAACAAGCCGAAGAAGCACACGTTTACGTTTTGGGAGACGCTATTTGAG
>JBBYHQ010334952.1:0-13688 GCA_038382645.1 Spergularia azorica
GAACCTTTGACCGGACCCTTTGAAGGGTTGCCTACGTATTCCGCCATTGGAAATCAGGTCATGCGTAGTTCGGGCTCTTATCAGCCCAAAATTCTCGTAGATTTTGTGGTCACCCTTTTGACCCATTACAAACTTATTTATCATACATGAGTTGGATTATTACATCAAGGATCTATTTTCCTAAACATAATATTTCTTCAGTTGATCGAGGTTGGTGTAGTGGACCAATTCGTTCCCATCAAAATCCACGAGCCTTACTGCTCCTCCAGGTGTGATTGTCTTCACCAAGAACGGACATGACCAATTTGGTCTGAACTTTCCCCTTATGTCGTGCATCGGTGCACGATTCTCTTTCAAAACCAAATCTCCTTCTTGGATATTTCGGTCTCGAATACTCTTGTTGAATCTTCGACCGATGCGCCTTTGATACGCATGTATGTTGTTCAGCGCTTGGAGACGCCTCTCGTCAACCAACTCTAACTCGTCATATCGAGTTTGCAACCATAAGTCTTCAGAGAGATCACTTTCAGCCATGACTCTCAATGACTAGATCTCCGTCTCGATTGGTAGAACTGGGTCTATGCCATACACCAAGGAGTAAGGCGTGGTGCCAGTTGGAGTGCGGATGGACGTCTTGTATCCCCAAAGCGCGTAAGGTAGCTTCCCATGCCAATCTCGGGCTTTTTCAGTCGTCTTAGAGATGATAGTCTTGATTGTCTTATTTGCTGCTTCCACATCGCCGTTTCTTTGAGGACGGTAGGGGGAGAATGGATGATGCTTGATTTTGTACTTGGCCAAAGTCTCTTTCATGTGGCCCTCGAACTGCGAGCCAATATCAGAAATGATCTCGTACGGTAGTCCGTATCGGCAGACGATATTGTGCATGACGAATTTGGAAACTTCTCTTGCCCCCAGTTTTGAGAAAGAAGAAGCCTCGATCCATTTTGAGAAATAGTCGATTGCTACCAAGATGTATTGGTGACCATTCGATGCTTGTGGATGAATCTGGCCAATGATGTTGATTCCCCATGTCGAGAATGGCCATGGTGATGTCATATTGTGCAAGGGCACCGGAGGCATGTGGTTGAGATTCGAGAAGATCTGGCATTTTTTACAAGTGCGCACAAAGTGGTGACAATCACTTTGCATCATCGTCCATTAGTAGTCGACGTGGATGATCTTCTTCGCAAGCATTACCCCATTCATATGGGGACCTCACTCTCCACTATGGATTCGCTCCATGATTCTTTTCGTTTCTTGTTTGCCCACGCAAAGCTGAGGAAACCCATCCAAACCTTTATGGTATAATTTTCCTCCCATTAGAGCGAATTGAGACGCGAGCCTTCTAATGGCTAGTTGATCTTTCCTTGAACTTCCAGGCGGATAAGTTTGACTCTCTGCATATCTTTGGATGTCCGCGTACCAAGGTTCGCTCTCTTCCTCCTCGGTTATGGTAGCGACGAATTCGTCGAACCCAACTGCAGGATTTTGCCTTTCTTCGAGCACTATTGATTGAACTTTGATTCCGGCCTCTCAACTGAGCTTTATGGCTAGATTTGCTAGAGCGCCAGTGAAACAGTTCTGCTCACGCGGGAGATGTTTGAAGTCGATGTCCTCGAAAAGAGGGATCAATTGTTGGAGGCACTCAGTGTACAGTTAGAGTCTTTATTCTCTGAATGGCCTTCCAAGCTCCATTTGTTTGAGATATGATCAGGTTTGAATCGCCATAGACTGCCAGATATTTTGCCCCTGCTGCGAGAGCGGCTTTGACACCGTACACACACGCTTCATATTCCGCGGTGTTGTTTGTGATACGAAAGTCAAGTTTGACTGCAAACGGTATGTGGAGGCCATCCGGGTCTACCAGTAACACTCCTGCCCCATTGCCCCTTCTGTTGGAAGCCCCATCGAAATACATTTTCCATTTCGGCACTTCGATGGCATGGATGTGTTCTTCTGGAAATGAGTCGTCGTACTCGTCCCCCGAGATTGGCCCCTCCGCCAGGGCTTCTGAGATTGCTCCGCCTTTCACGGATTTCTGGCTCATGCATTGGATGTCGAATTCAGACAGGATAGCATACCACCGAGCAATGGCGGAAGGACCTAGTGGAGCTGCTTTTTAACCGAGATGAGGCACTCGATGTTATCAGCATCCCGTTAAGTGATCGTATCCCGAATGACTCTATTTTCTGGTGGCCGTGCAAGGATGGGGTGTTCACTATTAGGTCGTGTTATTAGCTAGACGTGGTTGGGGAAAAAGGGTGGCGCGGCTGGAGCTCTAACTCCCCTGACCAGAAGCTTTGGAGGGAGATATGGGGCCTCGATACTCTGCCAAAACTGAAGCACTTCACCTGGAAGGCATGTAGTGGCGAGATGGCGGTGTTGGAAAGGCTGCATTACAAACAAATCGCAGAGTCTTCGGTATGCCCTATATGCGGCAAGGAGGCGGAGTCAATAGCCCATGCTCTGTTCTATTGCTCGGTGCCGGAGCAGATATGGACAACCACGGCTTTTAACTCCCTTATTGAGAGTCGCCAGTGGCTCAATTTCAAGGACATTGTCTAGGTGGCGAAAGATGTCCTCGATGATCAGATGCATTGCGAATTCTTAGCCATAACGTGGGCCATTTGGAAGTGCAGAAATGAACAAGTCTTCAACAACCAGGTTCCCGAGTCCGGTGAGATTTTACCGGGTTTTTTAAGGCTTGTTCCCCAGTTGGATGTGATTGGACTATACTTCTTACAGGGAAGCCACTAGCCTAATTGGGAAGGTGCCACGACATCTGTCAAGCACCCCATGGTTTCCCCCCGATGTGGGGTTTGTTAAGATTAATTGTGATGCGGCGTGTAAAGATGGGGGGGTTGGGCTCAGAGTTGTTTGTCGAGATTCAGCGGGTAATATACTATGGCGGGCGTCTAAACGGTTGGACAGAAGATGAGGTCTATCGCCGGCCGGTGGAGCCTCCAATTGGAACAGCGGTACGGAGTTAGCCAGCTTATTCTCGAGAGTGACTCTCAATGCCTGATCCTCGCATTGCAAAGATCGAAGTCGGGTAGGAGTACAGAGGACCTGGTGTTAGACGACGTGTGCTCACTAGGCCAGACTTTCCAGTCTTTCTTTTGCTCTCATGTTAAACGAGTTGGTAATGTGGTGGCCCATCTCGTGGCTAGATTAGCTAGTTGTGAACAGCCCGAAATTCACCTTTTAGACAATTTTCCGCCAGGGGGTTCATACCCTGGCCGCTCTTGACCTTGATGAATGATATGATCTTGTTTCCTCCTTTCAAAAAAATAATTACATTTAGTCAAATTATATTCCAATAAAAATAAAAAATAAAAACCCAAATTGGGAAACTTGATTAGGATAATTACTTCGAATTGGTATGACCGAAAAATTGTGCGTACTTGAATTTGAGTTTTGGATATTCGTAGTTGGATTTTCGGAATTAGTATTTTCGATACTTCCCATTGGCATTCGATATGATTGACACAAGAAAAAAGGGAAATCGAAAATTTGAAAATAAATACAAAAAAGCTAAGTGGATAGCGGTGGGAGGGCCCACGCAAAAGTCGGAGAAAAAGACCCATGAATCAGAGTTGAACAATTAGCTCAACTGAGCTATTGGCTTGAAGCAGGCCAGCTTTTTTCATCTCTCCAACACACCCCATCTGTCCACTTTTCTCAAAGCTACCTTGTATATCACTGATGGAGTTGCTCTTAAACGCCCAAAAAGCTGGTCAACGACGCCCATAATGTGCATAAGAACTACCCACTTTGCCCCTTCACTTAAAATCTTCATATTTTTTCCCACTGTACCCCTTACCTACTTCAACCGTCCTTTCCCTACTTTATTTAATTACTGTACTTTACGTTAATTACTCTCTCACCTCAGCTTTTTCAATCTCTGTCAAGGGCTTTTAATGAACTTTAATATTATTATCAGCTTCATTCTATTCAAATTATATTAACTTCTCTTTGGTTCATGCATCGTTGAAAATGTGATTTGAGACCTCAACCAACTGTGTTGACTTTTTAATTATTTCAAAAATCACATGGGCATATCGAAGGGCAGCATATCGAGGTGAATAAAGAAGTTGAAATTACTCGCAACAAGATACTATCTCGAGTATTAGGTCCTCCATTTATATTTTTGCGCTATCGGGTTTCATTCGTGCATTAGATTGTCGAATGACGGGCGGAAACGGTACTATGAGCTCGGCGATGCTATTTATGAAGAGTGTAGGTGTGTGTTTCCTATTACTCATGGCGTTCCATGCACATGTAGAATTGGTAATGCTATTGTTCAAGGTCGTGAGTTTTACCACCATGCATGAATTGTGTAAATATTGGTCAACCTTAATTTGCAATTGACCACTGAATGAAGGGGTTGATGATGCTGATAATAAAAAGATGGACTAATGGGAATTTGATAATCTAGTGGAGGAAGTAATGGGTTTCAAAGAGCTGGAGGTAAAGGAGAATCGCAAAGGTGGGCCTCGTAAGAGGAATAATAAAACCCGCAATCTTTCACATTTGAGCATGTGGCACGCAAAATTCAAACGAAGAGTACTCGAACAACCAAATCCCGTTCTACGTAATGAGGAGGCTTGGTTGCAAATGAGAAGAGTCATTCACACAAAAGTGAAGAAGCCACCTATAGTCAAATTTATTTAAGCCAAGAGTTACGGGTACAAGGATTGGCTCGTATCATGCGTCTAAATAATCAGCCCTGCAGTGATCAGCATTCAATGAGTGGCCGCAATGTGTACACTTTTGCAAGTCTATTGAATTGGGCTATCGTGGTATATGCAATCTATTATCCTCCAAATGTGAATAGACCTCCTGTTGGTTACGGCACAGCATAATTGCCGTTGGTTTGCGCAGATGGGACAAACCGTCCAACTCGCATTTTGAATTTGCAAAACACAAGTAATCATTGGTTGCTGCTGAATGTTAAGGAGATGCTCCCAATGCCCCTGATTGAATATGAGTGGAGGCATTTTGCTGGACCTGAATTAGCACCAAGTTGTGTAACATTTATTCCCCGTAACTTCAACTACGACAAACTATTGAGGGGTCGGCCAGACAACGTCGTGAGGGTTTAGTATGTTAATATTGTTGTATGTGAACACATACTCTGTAACTTTTTTGTCCAACCGCAGTATTAGCGTAGCATTGATGGATTAAGATAAACTAAAATTTTCAACACACAAAACTATATATTTGATGTCAAAGTTAACATGTCCACATCCACACAACATACGTTCATATTATAGAAATTAAAAATTTGTTCATAAGTTGTTCATACACACATAATTTTGTTCTTCATAAGAACAACAAATCACTTGTGCTTCTTCCTGCCACGCAATTTCTTCTCCGCTGCAACAAAAGCTCGCTCCTTCATTCCTAGTGCCGCTTCGTTAATTTGTGTAGGGAAGAGATGGTATTGAACAGTTCTTTAGCAGACATGAAATAGCTTTCCACCTACATGTTCAAGTGAACATTATTTGGCATTGCTACACAATGAAATGGCTATATGAATGTGACAAGTTTAAATCTGATCTTACCGTGTTATGAGAGACCCATCTTCCGTTCCACAATGAAATTGCAAAGACGATATGAATTACACAAACTTTCCTATGGCAATGTAACAATATGAATGCTGAATAAAATGATGAAAATACACATTATGGTCTACTAATTTAACAATATTAATGGTCAATCGTGTAACATATTTGTACATCAACTTATAAATTTGGTTGTATTATTGGTATCCGATCATGCACCTTTGGCTAGTCTTGAACTTTATAATGTTACAAACCAAACTCCAACATCAATCTATAAAAGAAATCCACCTATTTGGGAGCCGATAACCAACATTATTGTTAAGAGTGGGTGAGTGAATTTTGTGGACATTATTAAAAAAAAAAAAAAAAGAGGAAAGGATGATCACCATAGAGCACAAGATTCTCTTGTGAAAAGGATCGTTGATTGATCTCATCGAATCTAATGCTGCAATCCTCCGATCTCTTGCATCGAACACATAACAAAAGAAATTCTCTTCAAAGGAAATGGGAATGAAGAATTACACGTAGAATACAAATTTTTGACATATGGGTGAAGTTGGACATAGTAACGCACTAATTAAATACAGGTGAGTTTAGAAATTACTATCAAACAAATGTTGTACTCATATTTTTTCAAAAACTTCACCATATGCTTCACTGAGTTGTTCATTTGTTCTCCATTGACATTGAGGGCAAGATTTCCCTTGTCATCTTCAACGGTTACACATTCTTGTAATTCGTTTCAAAATTATGGAATAAAACCAAGGTTTAAAATGAACATATTATGAATTGGTTGTTTGAGAACATAATAAATTTTCAACCCGTATTATTAAATGTGTGTACTAAGCATGAACTCAAGATAAAACATAAGTTTCGGATACTGTTTGCCATCATTTTATTTTTTGTTCAACTACATGGCAACTATCCTCACAACAAGTGACTAAAGTTTCATTCGTGTTGTGTTGTAATTGCAAAACTCAAGTACATCAATGTACATGCCATCAATCCAAATAGCATAACCCATCAGATATTATTAACTTAGACCTAGTTCGTGACTCTAGGTGTGTGACCCTGTAGGAATCGGTAATAGTTAGTAGTCGACTTAATCATTAAGCAAACAGATCGTAGTTGGTTTCTACCAAAACACTACGACCACCTAATATTACCGAATATAATATTCTTGTGATATAATCCTCGTTATTATTGGAATGACACTTGATCGAAGGACACGATCCTTCATTCAATCTCCCACTTGTCCTAGAGCAAGAGTGTCATATGAATTCCCTCATCTCTTAGTGTCTGATTTGAATATATTTTGATATCGCATATCCTTCATATCATCAATCAAATCGTTCCTTGAAATCCGAGTTGAACTGCAAGACGAATGATTAACATGTAATCTATTCGAGCACATCCATGCATTTTCCAGTTCCTACTCTTCAAGTGGCTAGGACATCATTCCTATCTCATAGGAGGACTCTCCAATCTTGTACACCCATTACTCCCACTCAATTCTTAGCAGCCCCAATCATTGCCTTATAATCCCCTTTTACAGGATGACGTTGAGCAAGATCAATGACATACCAATCATTTCATAGGAGAAATGATGCACTCATGTCTAAGGAATTTACCATAATAATCAATATGAATTCCAAATATAATTTATGGAATTGTATAGTAGGTCAGTCCAATATATGCTATCTAGTATATATCCATATAATTGACTAGACATCTAATGTCCCTATGGCCCATGAAACAGCACCGTCAATCAACTTACAAACTAGTATTTCCGTGTCATTAGTTTGTCCATTACAAATGACTTAGACTAGGGACTAAAATATAATTTATAATTTCAGTTCTCTAAATAGGGTTTCATCTGTCTAAAAGATTTTGACAAACCTATTTGAAATCATAAATTATTTCGGACAATATTTAATTTTTAAACCATAATTAAATAGATCGTGAAACAATTTTTCGAAATAATAATAAACATAACCGTAGTGTAAAATCAAACCATGAACAAATTCATAATTTCAAAATCATACAAAAACAAAGCCTGTCTTCAACATGCTTGATACTGTTGAGTAGGTGTCCTCCGACAATAATGCGTTGACTAATTAAATCTAATTAGGAATAAATCTGGGATATATTGAATATACTAAGTCAGTTGATTAACGTAAATCGATAACGGTTGGCTGGCTAGAGTTTGACGTTATTGTCGTTTGACGATGGTAATCAACTGATCCCTCTCGGTCACACCTATAAAGATAGTTTCTTAAAAGGATATTATATTTGTACTTGATACAATATAATATATAAACCTTGATGCTTCAGTTAAAGAGTTAAATGATTATATTGGATGGTGTTTTGCGAGTTCGGAACTCAAGTCGTTCAATATTACGATTATTTGTGTAAATTGTCGATATTGACAATTAGCTAATTAAATTACAAAGAGTTGTAATTTTAGCTAAAATGATGTAATCCCTCCGTCCCAGCTTAAACACCCCGACCCGTTTTTGTAGTGGAATAAGAAAAATTGTTATATTAAGTTAAGTGGGGTAATATTAGGAAAAAGGAGGAGAGAAAGTGTGAGGATTAATAAAAGTAGGAGATATAATATGAGAGAGAATGTAATAATTGAATAAAAGTAGGAGAAAGAAATATGTCCCAAAATAGATGGGGTGTTTGAGGTGGCACGTCCCGAAATAGAATATGGGGTGTTTGAGCTGGGACGGAGGGAGTAATTAGTAATTTTTATATAGTGATATAATAATTAACTAACACTTAAAGAATTAAGTGTACAAATTATACCAAATTGTAACATAAGATGTTAAGTGGTATAATTAGTAAGGGTAAAATGGTAATTTGAATTACCACTAGTATATATACTAGAATTTGATGGTTCAACAAATGAATACATCATTTTTACATAAACACATTTTGTTTTTAGAGAGAGAAAAAGAGAAATATTCATTTTTCTCTCTAAAAATCCAGCCCACTTCCAACACCATCAAGATCAAGTTTTCTTCATTGCATGTCAATGAAAACTTGATCAAAATTATCTAAACCTAAAATAACATTAGCTAAAGTGTTAGCTAATTTTATTTTGGTTTTAAGGCTTGATTCGCCTATTTATACTAGCTTATTTTGGGTGAATTTTGAAGAGCTCCTTTGGTGGATCAAGGGAGGAGGTTTTCTAACTTGGAAACTCAAGATTAAGGAGGAGGATCCCCATTTAATAGCAGCTCAAGAACCTTCTTTGAAGTGTGGTCAAAATTTCTCCTTATTAAGGTATAAAAACATGTTTTATACACTTATTTATGCTTTAATCTTACATGCAACTAAAGATCCTTAGACAAAATTAATTAAGAGAAATTAAGTACTAATTAGAGGAGTATAATTAAGGGCTAAGTAACTTTCATGTGGTATCAGAACTTCGCTTTAAGTTACATGTTAATTTTGGACATTAATTAAGTTAATTGGTAACTTAATTAATATTTGTTGATAAAAAATGGTTTTATCAGACAAATTAAAGTTGCATGTGATTTTTTGGGCATGTGGATGCTCCAACCGAAATTATGGAATTTTGGGAATTTATTTGCTAATTTTGCTTATTTTTGGTTGTTTTTTACAAGATATATGCTAAT
Source organism: Spergularia azorica (assembly GCA_038382645.1). Classification (NCBI taxonomy): domain Eukaryota; kingdom Viridiplantae; phylum Streptophyta; class Magnoliopsida; order Caryophyllales; family Caryophyllaceae; genus Spergularia; species Spergularia azorica. The sequence continues at coordinate 9,215 of JBBYHQ010334952.1, forward strand.
TTTTAATTAATTGGTAATTAGATTAACATGCATGTTGATTTTGTTAATTTAATAAATTCATAATTTTTCCACAATTATAATGAGTATAATTTCCAGAAATTATTTCATAATTTCATTGGCCATTTGTTATTAGTTAGTAATAATAAAAAATGGTTGAAAATTGATTTCTTAAGTGAAAATGACCAAAATAATTTTGCAAAATTGTTGTCCTTATTAGCTACTGGTTGTGAGCTTAAATCACATAATGAAATAATTTCTAAATTTTTCATAATTAGTTATGATTTAATTAGATATTTTCGGGTTTATTATGTGTTTTTATGACAAACTGTTAGCAAATATAGTCAAATTAAACTAATTAATTCAATTTTAGTGGAGACTAAATATTGAAAAACCAATTTGTTGGTTGTTAGTTTGAACTTAAAAGGTGTTTTAAGTGTTGATTATTGATTCTAAAGAGTTAGAATCAGAAATTCCTAATTTATGCAGGCTGCTTGTACTGTAAAGTTGAAAATCTGATTTTCGATCTTATTTGAATGATTCTAAGTATAGTATGACCATAAAGTACTATTGTATCGGTACTGTACCGAAATGTAAGGACAGGATCCGATGGTTTGTAATAATTGAGATCTCGTATCGCAGGTTTGTAATAATTCTTTTATTTTTGGAAAATGTATAATAGGATAGTCCCTATGTACTTTTGTTTATTGAAAACCGGCGCATTTTCAGGAGCCAATGGTTGGCGAGTCGAGATCGAATTGAAGACAGAGCCATTGAAGCTTTTGAAACCTAGTTTAAGTTTAATTGCTTTTATTAGGTTCTAGTCTTATGGCCAAACTAGGACTTGGATATATTCGATGCATGCTTGGTTTAAGTTTTTGCACAATTATAACCATATATGCAATCCCACATTGTCAAATGCATTATCCACGATTCGCTAGAATTAGTTCACTTAAAAGCGATAGATAAAATATGACAAAATCTCTCACAAAAAGGTAAAATCGAGATTTAGTCCTTCCACAATTCACGCCTATCCAACCCTTGTTCATTAGGGGCACGCTCGCCCTAGCGGGGTGTTTCCTTTTTACCTTTGGGGAGTAGGTTAATAAAGAGTTATTACGGGTGAATTTTGGTTCAATCTCGACGTGATTTGCAATACAAGTCTTGCAATCCGGGACTAAAGGATTGATTTAGTTGAAATCGATCAATCGAGAGTTCTAAGAGTAGAATCAATCATGAGATGGTTCACCGAAATTACATAAATTTAGGATGTATCGCCCTCCGCGTGCCTAAATTTATATAAGATCGGATCTTGGAATCCTTTATATAATTTAGAGAGATCATTATATATAGATATGTCTAAATTCACATATTATTGATTTAATGTGAATTTGACGATGAATTTAATCGATTTTTTTTTCCCACGTTGTAGTTTAAATTCGAATATAGCTCAAACGTCCATTTCAGTTATTTCCAAAGACTCCTTGCTTCGTAATTTTATGGAAAAGAATGAATTTTACTGATTGGGAGTTAAACCTGCGATTAGCCCTTCAGTCTGATAGAAAACAGCATTTTCTATATGACCCCCCGATTCCCGCTCCGGGTCCTCATGCCACCCCTGAAATGGTACAGATGTATCAAGAGTACAAGCATGAATCTGACCAGATTAAGAATGTATTGATTTTTGCTATGCACCCACGTTTACAGAAACGCATGATTGATTTTAGTGCATATCAAATATTCGCTCGGCTAACGACAAGCTTCTCGCAAAAGCCTCGGATACTTCAATACGAAGCAGCTTCGAGTTTCTTTGAGACTAAGCTCTCAAAGGGCCAACCAGTTGGTCGTCACGTTCTCAAATTTAATGAGAACGTCGAAACTCTTGAGAAGTTAGGATGCCCAATTTTTGAAGAATTTGCGGTACACCGTCTGCTTAATTCTTTGCCTGCATCATTCGGTCCTTTTCGGACGAATTACAACATGAATGATTTAAAGAAAAATCTTCATGAATTGCACGCCATGCTTGTACAACATGAGAGGGATATGATGTCAAGTGGGAGTGGGAATAGAGACGTTTTATCCATGGCGGTAAAACAGAAGGGGAAGTTTAAGAAGGCCGCAGGGAAGGGTAAGGCACCCGCGCGTGGCAAGGGAAAAGGAAAAGTTGCCTCGGGCAACAATTCTATTGCCAAGAAAGGCGCGACTACCGAACAGAAATGCTTCCATTATGGAAATTTCGGCCATTGGAAGCGAAATTGCCCAAAATTCCTGGATGAGAAGAAGTCGAAACCAGGTATTTATATGATAGACAATAATTATACAAGTGCCACATCCTGGGTATTTGATAGTGGATGTGGATCTCACCTTTGTAATCACTTGCAGGGGCTGACGAAGGCACGTTGGCTGGCAAAAGGTGAAATAGAACTCCGTGTCGGGAATGGAGCTAAAGTAGCCGTCGTATCAGCAGGAACGTATATTCTGAAACTTGCCTCCCGGCCAGTGGCGGACCCAGGAATTGGGGAGTGGGGTGCACAAAATCGAGGCCAATGTACGAGAGTCATTCATTAAAAAAAAAAAGGAAGAAAACCATTAAATTGATGGTGGCGGGGATCGAACCCGAGTCATGTTCTGTACACACATACTCACTATTCCACTACTTCAACCTATCATATATGAATACTAAGGGATTGCTTAAATATATATCCTTGTTTACCGAGATTACTGGGGGTGCACGTGTCTCCCTATGCACTCCCCTTGGGTCCGCCACTGCTCCGGGCTAGAGTTGTATCTAAATAATTGCTATTTTGTACCAACTTTAAGTAAGAATATAATTTCCGTTTCTGTGTTAGACGCTGAAGGTTTTGATTTTTCAATACGAAACAACTGTTGTACCTTCTCGTTTAATGATATGGTGTACAGAGTTGCCAAATCTATAAACGGTATTTATGTTTTAGATTTGACAAACGAGGTCTATCATGTAACGAACAAGAAGCTCAAAATAGGAGATCCCGATCAATCCTACCTTTGGCACTGTCGTTTAGGGCATATAAACGAAAAACGCATTGAGAGACTCGTAGCCAACGCAGTTCTCAAACCATTTGATTTTGGATCTTATGGAACATGCAAGTCTTGTCTTTTAGGCAAGATGACTCGTACAACTTTTTCAGGAAAAGGGGTACGAGCCAGTGATTTGTTGGCCATCATTCATACAAATGTTTGCGGTCCAATGACAATCGCTGCCAGAGGTGGTTATGACTACTTCGTCACTTTTACAGATGAGTTTAGTAGATATGGCTACATCTACTAAATCAAATATAAAAGTGAGGTACTTGAGAAATTTATTGAATTTCAAAAAGAAGTAGAATACCAATTAGGAAAGAAGATCAAGGCCTTACGATCAGATCGCGGAGGTGAATATCTCGGTAATGACTTTGATATTCATCTGAAATACTGTGGAATCATATCACAGCTTACACCTCCTGGTACACCACAATTAAATGGTGTAGCCGAAAGAAGAAACCGCACCCTGTTGGATATGGTAAGATCAATGATGAGTCAGACTGAGCTTCCTGATTCATTCTGGGGTTTTGCTCTCCAAACTGCCATTTTCACACTCAATAGATGCCCGACTAAATCAGCTCCGAAAACTCCATATGAGTTATGGAGAGGAAAAGTTCCTAACCTCTCATTTATCAAGATCTGGGGTTGTAAAGCATATGTCAAAAGCAAGACTGACAATAAAGCTTGCACAAAGATTTGATAAATGTCTCTTTGTAGGTTATCCTGTACAGACACGAGGATATTACTTCTACAATCGTCTAGAGAACAAAGTTTTTGTTTCTCGAGATGTTGTCTTTTTAGAAAAGAAAATTATTTTCTAAAAGACAGAGTGGGAGAAATTTTGAAATTGGTGATGTTCAGGAGCCACAAATGCAAAATGAGGCTCAGGAAGTCTTGGCAGAAGACATTCCTGAATCGTCTAACTCTGTGGTTCCATTCTCCACTCCTAGAAGGTGAGGCAGATCAAGTCACCCACCAAATCGATACCTAGGTGTGATCGAGGTTGGTGGTGATCACTTTTTGCTTTTAGAAAGCAATGAGCCTGCAACCTACAGAACGGATTCAGCTAAATGACTAGAGCCTATGAAATCCGAAATAGATTCCATGTACGAGAATCAAGTATGGGACTTGGTTAACTGGCCTGAACGAACCAAGGTTCTTCAGTGCAAATGGATCTTTAAGATCAAGACCGGCATGGATGGAAATCAGGATATTTTCAAATCTAGATTGGTAGCTAAAGGTTTCACGCAAGTTCATGGTTAACTATGACGACACCTTTGCGCCAGTTGCGGTGCTCAGATCTATTCGGATAATCTTAGCGATTGATGCTTTTCATGATCATGAGATATGGCAGATGGACGTTAAAACCGCCTTCCTGAATGGGTTTCTGGAAGAGGATGTGTATATGGCACAACCT